>REGL01000011.1:624892-637648 GCA_004194395.1 Aurelia aurita complex sp. Pacific | reverse complement strand
GTGGAAAATGCAACTGTAGGCTTTGCAAAGTATATATCCCACAAGTTGGGTTTCTAACATGATAGATTTTAACTCTGATTTGTCTGTAATATATATCAATAGTTTTATTGTAAATAATATGCGGGGATTTACAGTAATTTATGCAAAAGGAAATGCTAAACGAAATAAGCAAAATGATGGTTATGAATAGAAAAACGATTTACCTCTTTTTGCCTTTGGTCATACATCATTTTTTCAACCATACTTCTCGTTTCTCCATCAAGATCTGACAACTAAGACAAAAAAAAAACAGTGTGAAACGCTCCATTTCTTTATGACAACAATAGACTATTTCAACACAACAATTTAAAAGACAACATTTTCGGAATAAGAGTCTTTCGGAACAAGAGTTTGAAAGAGATTTGTAGAATAAGAAAATTTTGAAAAAAATTAACTCCATCGTAATTTCTAAACTTTATGAGAAAAATGACTATCAACAATATGGCATCAAACACAAGTCTTTCATTCCTCTGGTTTACAATAAAGAAATTTGATGACATCGAATCTTCAATGAGCTGACCTACAAGATACGATGTAATTTCGAAAAATAGTCAGGATTTCTGAAAAGTTCAACGGTAGGATTATAGCAAAGTAGCTAAAGTTTCTTTCAAGCTATTCAATTCAAAGAAATAGATCATAGAATTTTACACCCTTCTTTTACACCAATCGACCTTTGAGCTATTGTACAAAAGAGCCTGGGTACCCATAGCCTACGTGCAGACTCTACTGATTTCTGTTCAAAGAGAAACCTCTCTAAAAATAATCAGTAGAGTCTGTACGCAGGCTAGGGTACCCATGGGTCCAGTGCTTTTTATGCATCTTTATATGCGAGGATCAATTGGGTGGCGTTAGAGCTTCTATCACTATTGTGTAAATTCGAAAATTCTTCGAAATGTATCAAAGTATCGTTCCATTCAGATTCTTTTATTTTTAGAATACCGGGTGCGCCAAAATAAACTAT
Organism: Aurelia aurita complex sp. Pacific; assembly: GCA_004194395.1. Taxonomy (NCBI): domain Eukaryota; kingdom Metazoa; phylum Cnidaria; class Scyphozoa; order Semaeostomeae; family Ulmaridae; genus Aurelia; species Aurelia aurita complex sp. Pacific. The sequence continues at coordinate 636,648 of REGL01000011.1, read as the reverse complement.
GCACGTTTGGCAGGCCATAATAAATCGTACACTGGACCGATTTTGAAGATTTATGACTTAATCTTTAGCAGAAAGCCTGAATTAGATTCTAGGACTTTTTGCATTTTTTTACGTTCTCTGTTTTTAGAGCTAGAAGCGAGTTTTTTTAAATGTTCGTTTTCGAAATCATTGAAAACGATCAAAAAACGTCGATCAAATTTTAAAAGATTCAACATGAATGAAAAAAGAGAAAACGTTTCAGAGGGATTTGGGGTTTAGTACCAACTCTCGTATAGCAGATTACAATTGGTCGACTTCTGAATCGCAAATCACCGCGAACAAGTTCTCTCTTTGTCTATTCATGTCGATCATTTAGAAAACTTGATCGATGTTTTTCGATCGTTTTCAGTGTTTTCGAAAATGGAAACTCACTTCTAGCTCTAAAAATTGAAAATGATAAAATTTACAAAAATCCCAGTATCTAATTCAGGCTTTCTGCTAACGATTAAGTCATAAATCTTCAAAATTGGTCAAGTGTACGATTTATTGTGGCCTGCCAAACGTGCATAGTTTATTTTGGCACACCCAATAAATAAAAGGTGTCTGCATATAGATTTGGAGCCTATGTTCATCAACTGCCACCCGTTACCTTTGAATTTTCTGGCTGTACTTTCTTTGTATTAATTGATGGGTCAGTCATAACAACTTTGTCCCACCATTCCATTTTGTTTATCTGGAAATAAAAATAATAACAAATTAAAACTTGTTATGAAAATGGTCAATACAGCGAAAAGGCTCATAAGAGCAAACGATTCATAAAGATAGCCAAAGATTGGTGCAAAAGTTTGGCATACGAACTCTTTCGTCTGACACACGTATAGGAATGAGACAACTGGTCTCAATCGAAAGGCAACACTCAGCCATCTTTTTAAATTAGTGAATAAAATGAATCTCATCATTCAACAAAACTAATCTTTCCAGCCTTTATAGTTACATCTGGTCTACTATGCATGCCTCATAAAAGCATGGAACCAGAAGTTCAACGTCCTCTCCGAATAACGTCGGTCTTTCCGAAGGACGATCGTTACAAAAACTCGCACAAAACATTGAGCCAACTTTACAACAAAACATTTACAATTGGTAGCATATTCCAGTTTTTCAGAGATCTTAAATGCTGAACCTTTTTTATNCTGGTCTACTATGCATGCCTCATAAAAGCATGGAATCAGAAGTTCAACGTCCGCTCCGAATAACGTCGGTCTTTCCGAAGGACGATCGTTACAAAAACTCGCACAAAACATTGAGCCAACTTTACAACAAAACATTTACAATTGGTAGCATATTCCAGTTTTTCAGAGATCTTAAATGCTGAACCTTTTTTATCTACTCTCGGCACGACTCACGTTAATCTTCTCGTGCCTTCGCAATACCTTACCTTTTCAAGTGTTATATGTAATACTTTGCCATCTTCTATAACCCACAAACTTTCTTCTTGTTTGATCTAAAAACGAATCAACCATAACAATGCAAGATCGAGAAAAGATGGAGATCGCAAAGAGGGTCAGACACTGGTCAAAAATGGGATTGCTGTTCCATGCAATAGTTTAAGAAAAGCAGCTTAATGTTCTTTGATGGCTAATTAGAACCTGCCTGTGGCCAAAGATACAGTAAATACCCGCACATAAGAACCTAAGATTTTGAACTCAGCCTGTTAAGGTTCTTATGCAATGAGGCACATCCAGTAATCAGGGTATAGATTCTTAACACAGGGAAATATGCGAATCCAAATCTTAGCCAAATTTATTTACATTCTTGGCCCTATCCACCTCAACCCAAGCTTACCCAGTTTACTCCAGCAGGCCCTGCCTATCACAGCTCTGTAAGCAATGTTTTGGAGTCCACGAAGGAGGTTGATTGGCAAGAAAGTTCCATTTATTTCCCAATGAATGAATGAAACGCTTTATTAAGAACCTAGTTAAGATATCAGCTTGAAATGATTCCTATTTATTGGGTAAAAAATATATTATTTCAGGCTGTAGGTTCTTAAAAGATGAAGGTTTTTATGTGCGGGTTTTTAATGTATTCATACTTCGTTTCAAAAAGAATACTAATGATACAAGGAAAAATACCTTTCTAAACAGTTCTCCTTCCAGAATAGGTTCATGGCCTTTCAGTCCAACCTTTATGCCCTACAAATGAAATCACAACAGAAATTACTCATGATCAAATTCCTCTGTAAGGCTATACCTGAAAAGGTCATACTAATAAATCTTCGTATAAATGCATTTTTAAGAAACTAAGAATTTGATCCAATACTGAAAGTTTCTTGAAACTGTCAGATGTTGAGTATTCATGAGCCTCTTACGAGTTCCATAACAATATCCATGTTTACTTCCTGTAGCCTCACGCACATTTCAAATGAGGTTTCTAGAAGCATTCCCAATGTTTAGATGGTACTCAAGTAACTTCNATATATGATTTCAGGCTGTAGGTTCTTAATAGATGAAGGTTCTTATGTGCGGGTTTTTACTGTATTACTTCGTTTCAAAAAGAATAGTAATGATACAAGGAAACAGTACCTTCCTAAACAGTTCTCCTTCCAGAATAGGTTCATGGCCTTTCAGTCCAACCTTTATGCCCTACAAATGAAATCACAACAGAAATTACTCATTATCAAATTCCTCTGTAAGGTTATACCTGAAAAAGTCATACTAATAAATCTTCGTATAAATGTCTTTTTAAGAAACTAATAATTTGACCCAATACTGAAAGTTTCTTGAAACTATCAGATGTTGAATATTCATGAGCCTCTTACAAGCTCCATAACAATATCCATGTTTACTTCCTGTAGTTTCACGCAAATTTCGAAATGAGGTTTTTAGAAGCATTCCCAATGTTTAGATAGTACTCACGTAGCTTGCGAGTAATACGATGCAGGAACAAGTGAAGAGAAAGTAAAAATATGCAAAGGATTTCCTTCAGTAAAATGAGTAGTTGCTTAAATAATTTCTGCCAGTGATGGAGTTTTATAATTTCTTAGCAATCTGCGAGCTGATTTTCTTAGCAGCACTTTCTTATAACAAATCTTCTAGTTTCTATATCTCGGGTGTATACCTATCGAAAATAGCTCTGAGATAAAACATATCTGAGTGCATCAAATTTGACATAAAGATATGGCACAGGATCTCGTCTAATTCATTACCTCACTGTTATCATAACGATTTAAAGCTTTGCCTTGACATTCGAAGTGGTGACCTTGTTTCTCCATATTCCTACTAAACAGCTCAAGGTTTGTTCTTTCTTCCCACTAAATCAATATGTCACGTTTCTGATACTAAAATCACAAGAAATATTGGACCTACGATATTATCATCTCACAAAAACTTACAGTTTGGGCTCATGATATCAATTAACGGTTTTTGTAGAGTGTAGTTGTGGCTTGCCAAACAACAAAGATATAAAACATAAAAGGAATACAAAGGATTTCATAAAAGAAGCGTACCTTTTGCTTTATATCGACAATGCAGTCTTTTGCTTTCACATGGAAGTTTACTTTCAGTGGCACAAAAATCTAAAATGTATGCAGAAATATATCATGATTAAAACATGGCAGCATAGGATAATGTTCTCTACATGATAACATTGTTGATTTTCCAATTTCTCTGATCTAATGATAAAGTTTTGGCAAGAGGTTATTGGGGTGCCTTTGAGTTAATGAGGAAAGGAGGCAAATGAGAGGATTGGAAATACAAACGTTAATTATAGTAATCAGTTTCGGTATAAACTTTACACTGCTGACAAGGACAGGGTCTGTATTAAAAAACTGCCTCATGTAAGTTATTTGAGGATTTAAACTCAAGTTTGAGATGGAGCCCTTTACAACCAGTCAAATGCTTTTCAGCCTAAAAAAGGTTTCTCCAAATTTCGATGCAGTGACCACGACTTACACATCAAGAAGGAGAGACACAAAGTTTTGCGAGTTGAGGAAAGACTACAATGCACGATGGGCACGATTGTATAGAGGATGAGGCTTACTTCCTAATACAGTGTTCAACATACGAGGAACTTAGCACGCCCCTCCCAAGATTGACCAACGTAGAGTCACTCACTACTAATTTGCAATTCATCCACCTGATGAGGAGTAAGATAGGGCCAGTGATGCATTCCTTATCCAAATATCTACAAGAAGCGCTGAAAATACGAAATGAAAACCGTCGGTAGAGGCCTTGCTACCTCCATACATTACTGTTTCTGTCTGTTTGTTTTGTTCTATTGTTTTTAGCTAGTTATTCAATTATTTTTCGTGTTGTAGTGCTATCGTAGCTCATATATAGGTAGTGTATTTGCATTTAAACAACAAAGTACCAACTTGCAGTTCAAGAACATCATATACAAAAGGATGGAAAGAAGCACTTCGTAGACAAAATACTTGCACTATTTTACTTACATCTATTTCCATGAGTGTCTGAAATGAAAGAATTTAGAGAAATCATCAAAGTTTGCTTGATATCACAATTCTTCATAGAAAATTTAAAGTCGAGAGCTAACCACACTGCCTTTTCAAAGCCCATGCTTGGAAATCAAGTTCAAATCGAAAAAGGAAAGGCCACGATACCAACGTTCATCGTCGTGACCGAAGATACTTGCCATGAGCATGGGGGAATTTTGTAAAACAAAGGCTACAGTGACTCAAATATTTCGTTCCATGATAGTTTTTAACAAACTGTCAAAAAATAAAATATCTGGTAATTGTTACCTGAATCCATCGATAGTTTGGTAGATCGGCTCCATTTCCTTCATTAGGTTTAATTTTTCCTTTTGCATCCTCATCTTCTTCTTCTTCGTCATCTTTTACATCCTGAAAAAAGTAAAATAATTTGAAGGGAATATTTGGTTTTGCTATTAAACATCCCCATTGCATAGACCTTTTAGCTATTCTATAAAAGAGCCTAGACTCGCGAAATAGTCCCATGTGTGGCTTTGGATATGAGTGTGGATATGAGTGGATTCTTGAGTGATATAAGTGGACCTTATAAGTGGTTTGACTGTTACTTTTAGGAGGCTCGAGTGAAGCCACCAAACAAACTGCAGAAAATAATGAACACATTCCTAAAACAACAGTTTTACAGATTTGCTTAGAATTGGCGACAGAGCCCTGTTAACACATACAAACAGCTACTCACAACCAACGGTGTTCCATTTTTTGCTTTATTTTCGTCACTCTCTATATTCTTTTCTGGCTGTTCCTTTTTCTTCATTTCATCTTCCATTAACTTTGCTTCTTCGTCAGTTAATTCTTGGATCTTAGGCCCAGCAGCTTTCTTTTCTTGTTCTTGTTTCCTTTGCATTTCACGTTTCTTCATTTCCATCTTATCTTTCTCAGCTTCCTCTTTCCTCTGTAGAAATATAATTCATTCATTTACAACAGAGATCTTAGGCCCCGGTGATCTTATTTAGGGATCTTAATTGTCTTCTCATGCAGTAACAGGAATGGTGTATACAGTACACATTTAGGACACACCGCTCCTCTTAAAACAGGAACATTATCTTGAGGCTTTCTGGAACATCTTTTTAGGTCAAGGGAAAATGTGCTTCTCCTGCAGTGACGGGAACCGTGTCACTATGGTTTGATAACGGGCTATGCTTGAAAGATCATGCTAAATTCAATTCAAAGGGCTTACATTTCATTTGATCTTATTTGATCTTATTTGGTTGCTGATCTTTGTACAGTTGCACCACAGGCAAGAAGAGGAAGTTTTTGTATTACCTTCAGTGCTTTGCTTTCATGTTCTTTCATTGTCTTCATAACAAGCTACAGAGGAAGTTGAGAAAGATAACTAGAATTATGTGCGTACTGGGTGAGTCAATAAAAAGGCCCTGTGTTTGGAAAAATTCTGCTCCCTGAATATCAAAGAAATAATATTGAAAACCGTCTTGTTCTATTCCTGATATGTCCAATAAGGCTCAGTAATATACCCGGCTTTAATTGGCCATTCCTTCCTCTCAATATGACAGATTTTCTACAGAAAGCCAATTTCGAAAACCAGCAAAACCGAAGGAAAAATACAAAAAAAATTCCAAGCAATAATGACACTCACATGCATTCATGCATTTTGTCCTGTTGGGAGAATGGAATCCCCCTGAATAAGATATTCACACCAGGGGGGAGATTCTGTCATTCCCCCAAGAGGATAGCACATGCTAAAGCATTCTCGAGTCATTGCTGTAAGGCAAATACATGAGGGAAGCTTGCTCATGATTTTAGTACGTTTTTCAGGGTTTCTCAACAGGATATTTTCTAGAAAATCCCTTGTAAAATGTCAACGGAGCGACCAATTTCAGCCAGGAAAAATTTCAAACGTTACTTACCATGGTAGCTATTTAACTAGATATTGCAAAATATCACTTTCTTATATAATCAAAGGGAGCAGTAGCCTCTCAAACGCAGGGCCTTTTTGACTCACCCGGAATTACTTAATTTAAAGCAAATTTTCTTCTTACGTTTGGATCCTGCCGTTTGGAAATTTTGCAGTCAGTTCAATATTCATTGCAATCCTTTGGGTTTTTCAAGACCCCCATTCTATTGCGTACACATAAATATTTTGTAAAAGACAAACTTTTGCAGATTTAAGAATTAAATTATTGCTGGAAAAATTACTTTAGAACCTTTATATTTCATCTGAAGCTTTTCTATTTTGCCTGANATTTAACTAGATATTGCAAAATATCGCTTTCTTATATAATCAAAGGGAGCAGTAGCCTCTCAAACGCAGGGCCTTTTTGACTCACCCGGAATTACTTAATTTAAAGCAAATTTTCTTCTTACATTTGGATCCTGCCTTTTGGAAATTTTGCAGTCAGTTCAATATTCATTGCAATCCTTTGGGTTTTTCAAGACCCCCATTCTATTGCGTACACATTAATATTTTGTAAGAGACAAACTTTTACAGATTTCTTAAGAATTAAATTATTGCTGGAAAAAATTACTTTAGAACCTTTATATTTCATCTGAAGCTTTTCTATTTCGCCTGAAGCACACAGTACTTCTGAGGGCACAGGTTACAAGCATGTACATTGTTATGGAACCTTTAAGAAACTCATCAGAAAGTCTTAGCACTACAAATCTGATAATTACAAGAAACTTTCAGTAGTGGCTGAGATTGTTTGCTTCCATAAACAAATATGGCGTAATGTACCTACCTTTTCTGCTGATCCTTTTTCTGCTCCACCAGTGAAGAAATCTGTTTTTCTTTCCAGGAATCCAAAGAATGTGTGTAGCAGCTGAAAGAAATGTGGAAATAATGCAAAAGTGGAAACACTGTTGTGGAAACAGTTATTGGCTTTGATTGTTTCCTAAACGAATCTTCAAGTCAGCATAAATGCAACAAAAGTTCCAAACACAAATTTTGCATCTTGGAAGCAACCAATGCTTTTTGTAATTTTTTCAAGAAATTTGTTGTTTCCTGGATGAAATTTTGTTACTACAACAATGTTTTCTTATTTTCAGGCCTTGGTACCAATGCTGTTTGCTCTTCTAAGGGCAGTTTAGCACATGCTTAGTATAAAATTTGCAACCTTCCTGAATCTTTCCCAGTTTGCACTTGCATACTGCAAAGCAAAATACTTTGTGTCTCTGTTTGCTCACCCAAGTAAGATATTGATTTTTCTGCAACAATGTTTCCTCCTTTGCAATGGCCTTAAGTTGGAAATTTGCAGACTTACAGAGGATTTACTTTACTTTAAAATATTAGATCTGTCATGATCATAAGCAATAAGTGCAGAGACATAGGAACCGGGGGGCACAGGGGGCATGTGCCCCCCAATATTTTGCAATAAACAAAGAAGTGACCTTTTTATTTCCAGGAAGTGCCCCTTTAGCTTAATGAAAAAGTGCCCTTGAAGCGTTGTGCCCCCTCAAGTTGGAGATGCTTCCTACGTCCCTGAGTACATGGAAATCTCAATTTTTTGAGAATTCCATGCCAAGAACAGTTCAATTCTTCATTCATTAGATCTTGAAACTTGTTCCCAGTTGAACCCAGGCCCTCTCATCATCATGGATAATGCCGCAAATAAAAAAACAATTGCGGAGTTTGAAGGTGTTGTGGTGCAGTGGTGCAATTCTTTAAGTTTGCACCCAAAACAGTCAGGAAGGAGGACATGATTCATTTGGCTATTTCATTTAAATCCATACAGAAAGGCACTTTCAACGACCTTTTGTACCCCAGAAATCCAGGGGGATCATAGAAATTTTAGACCTAGAAAATGAGGTGTTTGCTATGAGGATCCTGAAATCCAGGGTACGTTTATGGAGTCCCTGGATTCCAGGGGGTTCTTCACAATGACCCCAGATATCCGGGGCTCTGCACAACAGCCCTGGATTTCCAGGGTGGTTGGAGTTCAAGTACCCTGGAAATTTTATGCAATCTCACACCTGGAATTTGCCTTCCGTACCCCCTGTACGGAGTACAAAAGGAATAGCCCAATACCTGGAAGAGCCCCTGCCACTTGAGGGTCATGACAAGGGATAACGGACTTGATTAGCCTTTTAGCTACTTCTCTCTGTGATCCCAGCACTCTCCTAACATCTAACTCAAACTGTAGATGGACTTTATCTACAAAACTTCTAAAACTAGTATGTTGTTGAATGAATCATGTTGATTCCTGTATAATTTCTTCCCTTTTTGAGCATTCCGCCTGTAGCGTCGACCTCTTGTTTATTATCTTAGTAAAACGTACTTCCAGTTTCATTTAGATAAATGACATTTCAAACAGAGGAGGACTGAAAGAACTTTGTTGGGGAGGAAGTGAAGGCTCCACACACACACACAGGCTTGGGCGGGTCGATTGATGAGTAGGCCTACTAGGCGCCAGTGATATCAGTCATATAGAATTTCATACCTCTTGTATTCCTCCTTCATGTTGCTGTGCCATTGCAAGCAGCATTCCATCAAACTTCTCTTCATTATTTGTCATTTTTGGGCAATTTCTTGTCTTTGCTAGGCTAGGCCGGATGATTTGTCGAGAGTTCACTGAGAAATCACGCTTTTGGAAAACCTTTTCGAATCGCCTCGTTCTGGAAATCATGGTTGCTGTTGTTGTTGATACTCGCATTTGGACAATAATCTTGCATGTTGTTGGTGTTGTTTACTCACCATAGGTGCTTCCACGCACTTGTTAATTTATTTGTTTCTTTTTTCACAAGTTGATAAGGATTATGGATTAAAGACAATTGAAACTTGGGCAGGAGGTTGTATCAAGTTCTAATAAACTACTCCTCCAGGGGCAGATAACTGGAGCCCTCTCTTCGTAAGCAGAGAGAGACCTTCCCAGTTCCCAATGAGTATTTCTCTCTTTTGCCCCATAAAAGCGCTGTTTATGACCATTTACCTTCTGCTAGATAATTTACTGGTTTCATGATGAACCGCTTCCCGTGCAGAAGTGTTTGATATGTTCAATGTTCAAAAAAGAAAATTTAGTCGGATATGTGAGCTTCAAAGATGACTATAGAACATTACATACACCACGATAGAATTACTGTTCGGCACTCGCTGAAAAGTTGCTTTTATTCAAAATTCGAGATTTCGATTAAATTATCTAGTGGAAGGTTTTCCGGGGAAGCATTTGCTTAAAATATTTCATAAACACTCCAAAACAAACAAATTCACCGCACAGCTTTTACATGGTCAGAAAATGTACACATTTAATTTTATCTAATCATGAAAAATGGGTTTTTTGCTCGTTTTGCATCTGCCCTGTAATTATGCTTGATAAAACGAAACGACTACACAATCAATAAAGCCTCAGCTAACTCATAAGCAATGAGACATCTGCAATTGCCTTCCTGTTGCTTTCCCACAATCAGAAAGAATCAGAGGACATTAAACTTTTAACTGTTAAAAGATGATTATATAAAGACGGCGGATGGAGAACAAAGTTTTATTTTTAATGATCACTGCTTCGTCAACTTGGAGTAAATCGAGCTCTGCTTTATAGCTGAGAGATTGAATCATCTGCACATTTCATTGACATGGGATTGAAAATCACAACAGAGAACAATACACATGGGCATTTCGCTTTTCTCTGGAGTTTTTAGAAATAGATTTTCAAACAAAAAATCTTTTTCTAAAAACTCCAGAGCGAGATGAAATGCCCATGTGTGTATTGTTCTCTGTTGCAAGGAGATCCCTTAAGATTTGATCAAGTGTTTAGGCCCTTTTTCAGACATTTCACAACCAAGAAATGTCAGTAATAAAGTCAAATCTATTATCTATCTTTATTCTCAGTGCTCATAAAATCGCGAAAGAAATCACAAAAATATTTTGGTTTTTTGGCTTTTAGCTGGAATTTGAATCGTTAAAATCTGTCGAGTACTCTTGGTGCTATGAATTTTCGAAAGCAGAAGCTTTTTCTGGCTCACGCAGTATGTCAAGTGTTCTATATGACACTGATAATATTGCAATTTTCAGTTATAAACGACTTCATTGGGATTTTCTCTTGATATGAAATGGCTAATTCCGAACATGAAAATTTGGTCCAATTTCAGCTGCGTGACCTGACCGAAGGGTGTGCTCACCAAACTCTGATAAAATCTCCAATTGTTAGAACTATCTTTGTTTCATCTCAAATTACATGCAACATTTATGCTTGTTATTGTTACCGTATTTTGTTTGTTTTTGTAATAAATTTTGTATTTCCGAATTACTAATTGACTTATACTGACTGTCTGTAAAATAGTCTCACGCAATGACAATCACTATGGGCCAGGGACCTTCGGCGCTCCCTATCAACCATGGAGGAGCTTTTTTCGCCTTTCAAGGACATACAGCAAAATACTGTGCTCTGTTAGTGTGGCTGCTGCGGAGGAGCTGTAAGTTTTATTGTTATATTCTTGATACGGGTGGATAGAATTTATTTCAACTTAGAATTTGAGATCTTGGATTAGTCAATCAGACAACTGGTTGCTGATATATGGTACACCAAAGTAAAGCAAAAGAGTGCTTCAAAAACAACACTTTCTTTGTCATCAACGGTCTCAAACCCTGAGCAGAAGCAATATCCTATGCAACTGTACCAAAGATGAGACAATGTACAGAGAAATCACAAACATGTGTCTTTTCGAAGGTGTTGTGGCGCAGTGGTGGAATCCTCTGACTTTGCAGCCAGAACAGTCAGGCGGACATGATTTGATAGCCGGTAGGGCCCCACGACTTGAGCGTCATGACTACGGGTCGCAGATTCGATTAGGTCTTTTCTACGTCTGCGATCCCAGCACTTGGTGCTAAAAAACGCAACTTCACCTTACAGCTACTTTGTAACAGCCTCTCAAGTGGGGCACAATTCTTTGGAACAAAATGTAGCTCTTGTTTTGAGATTCTTCTGAAAAATTCCACAAACATCTCTGCAAAGCTCTTTGAAGAAGAATGCAAAACCTTCTTCTGAATACAAAATTTCTTCTTTCAGACCGACGACGATTGTTGAATTTCTGGAAACTTTCGAGCTGTACAAGTAAGCTCCTTGAGAGGAGATGAAATAGAAGAATGTCTGTTTCTTATAAAGATATAGGCTGTATATGAGAAAATTGAACATTGGCTACCAATCCTTAAAGACCCTCTGCTAACCAAGAGGCTTTGCGAGCATTCTTTGCTGTGCAACTACAGATGGCATGTGCGAGGTATGCGAGGTATGTCCGTTGCAAAGGACCCTTTGAAATTGGATAAAGGGAAATATCAACTCTTGGACTTTATGCTTTTGTCTATGCTAAAAACCCATTGTCAAAC
>REGL01000011.1:608888-619717 GCA_004194395.1 Aurelia aurita complex sp. Pacific | reverse complement strand
AAGAGTCTTTGGTGCTTTTCATAATTTTGACTGCCATTGTGGCTAATTTCATTTCATACAAACTGTTAAATGTTTTAAATGACAACTTTGGGACCTTTAGCTGCTTTGCTTCCACTGGAAAGGCATCGAAGTTACGTGGATGATTAAACAGGAGGCCATTACTACTAGAATTAACAAGAGACTTTGGTGCTGTTCATATTTTTGACTGCCATTGTGGCTAATTTCATTTCATACAAACTGTTAAATGTTTTAAATGACAACTTTAGGACCTTTAGCTTCCTTGCTCTCACTGGAACGGCATCGATGTTACGTAGATGATTCAACAGGAGGGCATTACTACTAGAATTAACGAGGCGCTTTTCATATTTTTGACTACCCTTGTTGCTAATTCTATTTCATGTAAACTATCAAATATTGTTGATGACAATTTCAACTGCCTTCTACAATCTACATTCACTGGAATGGCGTTGAAGCTGCGTGGATGGTTAAGCAGGAGAATTCCCCTTTTTGTACTGAATTGCTCAGTACTGCTTAGATAATACCTAAACAGGGAAACGGTTTCATCAAATTAACTTGGAAAATGATTACGAGCAAATTCTATATCGGTATAAAAACGAGATTTTGAGGAAACCTGTAAGAAACTTTCAAGAAACAATCGGTGGTCGAATGATGAGAATTCTAAGACACTTTGAGTACTGCACTGGGTCAAATTAATAGCACCTTGTAGAAAAATGCACGTATTTCATGCGGCAGAAATTTCGCGTGTTTTTCTTGACGCTTTAAAAATATCAAGGAAATGTCAGCTTACGTGTCTGAAGTTTTGATTCCATGAATTTTGATCACCTTATTAAACATATGGGCAGTGCAGACAATATCATGCAGCAGGGGAGTGTCTCAGTGAATACCACGCCTACTCTTACGTTTGATGAATATCAAACTTAGATCTGTTCTTCTTTAACGAAAATATCTACAGAAAATATCTTAACCTCAAAGATTTGAGGATAAATTTCTAGCTTTTTTTTTATATCAATTCTCCTAAAATTTACAATCTACTAACAAACATTGACATTTCTAGCTGAGTGAAGATATGGCGAGATCAATCTTGATGGAGAAGAGATCTTTCAAAGAAATGTGCTTTCTTGTTCTTATTTTGACTGGAAACTGTTTTGAAGGTATTTTGAAGGGGGAAATGCACAAAAGTTCTAGCAGGCAGTTTGCCAGTGCAGTGAGGTCTAGCAAGAATTGGTTTAGCAGAGAATACTTACAAGACAGAAATGCTTTTGGTTTGCTAATTTGAAAGGAAAGATGAAAATATTTCCAGCAGAAGGCAAGAAGATCATTACCATAGTCCAGAAAAAGGACAAATCTTACAAGATGCAGAAAGTTGTGAGAATGAAAACTGTTTGGCAGCACAGAGTCACGAAAGAAGAGCCAGCTTATCAATATCTTGAAGAATATTGATTCATAAGGTTTTGAGCAAACAGTTTTTGCGGATAGTTAAATAGTTAAATAGGTTTTGCGGAAGAAAATTGTACAGAATAGGAACTAGGAAGAGAAGTTTTCGAAAGGCACTTGACGAAAGAAGGGTCTTTTAATCGATGTCTTAAACAGAATATAAGTTGTCGAGCAAACAGTTTTAAAATAAAATTAGGGTTTGAGGAAGAAAATTGTGCACAACTGCCGGAAAGGTTTGCGAGAGGAGATTGGTGAAAATTGATGCTTAAAGAGATTCTAAATTGTCGATCAAATAATTTCAAAGTTAAATGGATCATAAACAAGGAAACTTTATAAAACAGCGAGAGAAATTTCTGAGAGAAGATTGATGAAAGAATTAAGAAGTCTTAATCATGGTTTTACACAAAATAAACACTTAGATTGTTGAGAAAATAGTTTCAAAGTTAAAGCGATTTTGAAGAAGCAAACTGCCTTACGAGAGTTTGTCAGCAACTCCTTTTAAAGAGGAAGGATACATTTAGGAAAGCTTCAGAAATGAAGACGCTCATTTCATTTGTTGTGAGGCAAGGAGTTTCAAAGTTTTACGTTGCTAGGATAAAGAAATTAGCTTCAAAAGATTGCCTTTGTTGAGAGATTTCAGTTGAGACAAGAGATATCTGCGTTTTACAACAAATCGTATGTGTTTCTGACGATGAAAGTTCAATAAAAATTTTGATTAAACAGCTGCCCTGAGTTTGATAGAAATTCTGAAAAAGTATTGAGATTTCTAGCAGCTGAAAAAAGGAATTTCAAAAGGGTCTTTTTGTCTCGTAAAATTAATTGTTCTGATCTCAGCCTCCTATCTTGTGTTTTCTTATTATTCTTTCTCAATTGGAATAAATTTTATATCCATCGTGAATTGAAAGACCAACTCACTGGGAACGCAAAAGAAAGAGTGCTCCGGTAACACTGAAAGGGTTCCCTTTGTTATGCTAATTCGATCCTTTTAAGAGGCATACAGGTGTAAGGCAGAGATGGTTGTCCAGACAACCGATTCCAAGCGTCTGCCATTTATCGAACGTGTGATTCTACTGAGTTTTAAGTGAGACAATAAATTGCAAACGTAACACGTTTGTCATCGAAACAGATTGTAGAAAGAGATTGATATCATCAAATTGTTCGGGCCTTCGCAACTCAGCTTTGATTAATGTTCTGATCACGAGATCACGAGTGATTAAATCGAGATTGCTTGCACCTCTTTTTGATTCAGCACCATGGTTGCGAGGTTAAGTAGCAATTATATCTGCCTCTATTTCACACAGCTCTAAAATTGCAATATCGAATAATGACTAAAGGTGCAATGCTCGAACCCCTTTTCCAGCAGTTTTCCTAATTTCTGGTCTAAATAATGAGTGATTTTACTAAACGAAATTTTCAGATCTAAGTTAGCCTTTGACTGATAGATTGAAATTTTAGCTTGAATGTCGGCCGCATACTCTTTATTCCACAGCCCGTCAAACGTGTTAACTATTTTTTGACTCATGGGTACACATTGGAGGACTGATTAAAAGAAATCACACTCTGGTGAAGACACAAGTCAGAAAGGCCTCAGTGTGCTAAATATCTTGTCTTTTTTGCATCCGAACTTCTTTCATATAGTTTATTCGTACAACTTTCTACCATTATTAGACTGATTACATGGCCGTAGTTATCGCTATATTGAAAGGCTGCTGGACGCTCCTAACCAGTATGAGCGGTCTCAGTTTGGTGTAATAGTCTCGTTTTGAATTGCGATTACTGGGACTTATTGTAATCAGTCTAGGTACACATTCGATATCTCATTTCTTTACTTAGAGAAGGCAGGCTGCTGGAGGCAAACTTTCACCTCTGTGTTAAAAGAAAAGAGGCTTCTTACGCAAATTAACATAAACAAAGATATTGCTTGAAAAGTTCGTTGTCGATGCAACAGCTTACAAAACTTGAATCCTATTGATATTCGCATGACGCTTTCTGATGCAGATGTTTATGGATAAATACATGTTAAAATCTCTCTTCGTAAATTTCCTACGGAACTTATTACAACTAATGGAAATCCAATTCATGCAGTTATCTACACCGGGTGGGTTGAAATAAAATAATTCCAGATTGAAAGGTCACTGTTCCCTAGCTATTAAGACGATACTATTGGCAAATACCGGGTGTCCCAAAAAATAGTACTCCTGTTTAAAAAATCACAAAAAATTGATTATTAAACCTTTGATAAAATTTTCTTTTTGAGTTCTTTTCTCAAAAACCCAAACATTTGATGATGAAATGTTTGCTTTTGATACAGCAAGGTAAAAAAATCACACGTTGAAAAAATTTATTTTGAGCTATATTTTTTAAGGAAAATACTCAGTCTTGCCTAACAGTCAAAATTTTCAGATTTTGTATGGTNTCATGCAGTTATCTACACCGGGTGGATTGAAATAAAATAATTCCCGATTCAAAGGTCACTGTTCCCTGGCTATCAACACGATAATATTGGCAAATATTGGGTGTCTCCAAAAGAGTACTCCAGTTTAAAAAATCACCAACAATTATTGACTATTAAACCTTTGATAAAATTTTCTTTTTGGGTTCTTTTCTCAAAGACCAAGACATTTGATGATGAATTGTTTGCTTTTGATACAGCAAGGTAGAAAAATCACACGTTGAAAAACCTTATTTTGAGCTATAGTTTTTAAGGAAAATACTCCATCTTGCCTAACAGTCAAAACTTTCAGATTTTTTATGGTCATTGAAGTCTCCAATGATAGTGCGCATTTCTTTCTGTCATTTATGACCAAACCAGAGGCTTAACATGCACAGAGAAATTGATCTAGCAATCCAACCTCATCCCCAGGCACCCGGTATATTATTCAATAGTGGACATATTCAAATATATTCTAAAATTTACCTGACTGAAATTGGCCACTCCGTTCTGAAATCATGAATGATTTTCTCAAGAAAACCCCTTCAAGAAACCTTCAAACCAGGCCTAAGAACCACGATTAAATTTTCTGCCTTTCAGAAATGACTTTTACATGCTTCGGCAAGTATTATCCCTGTCGGAGGATGAATTATGTCCGTGGGATCATAACAACTGTAAGGTAGCAATGTTTGGAAAATTTTTTCTTGATTTTAGGCCTATCTGGAAGGTTTCTCGAAAGGGCAAATTCTTGAAGCACATGAAAATTAAAAAGTGATAGCAATATAATGTATGTACAGAATATAATCTGATTTGGCATTGCTCAAATTTCATCAAAGGCTTCATTGATTTCAAAGCTCTGGTTTGGAGGTGGACGCAATTTGAGCTTTCACGATTAATACTTCGGCTCTCAACGCGTCAATACCAACGAACGAGGCATCTATGTTCAAATTAACTATCGAGGAACATTTTGAAAAAGATTAGCCATTGATTAAAGTTAAATTCACATCACTGGATCAAACCAAATCTGTACACATTTTTGGGACACCCCGGAGAGCTTATATTTTAATGTAGAAATGTCATTCCTATTTTGATTTTTCCACCAACTTTCGCCACTTGACAATCAATCAAGAATATGATACAAAAAATGATCTGCTATCAATAAAAATTTGATTCAATTTAATGGTTGAAACAAATTCGTTATCGAATTTCAAAAATTTATTGTGAAAACATGAATACGAGTTGCAATTCAAATCATGAAATCGAGTGACGTGCACAAAGTTTATTCATCGAGAAAATTGCAAATGAATTTGTTTTGCAGATAAACGTAAAACTTTTCTTTGTTAAGATTGTCAAATTTTCATGACAATAAAACTATAAAATACGGTACCAAAATGTTTACTCGATTATTCAAAGGGATGCTGCGACAGATGTAGAAACGAAGGTCATTTGAATTAAATATGAGACGACGAATTTTGACAAAAATTAAACAAATATTCGGTTTTATTGCAAAGAAAACTGTCAAATTAAAAACATCATCGTCTTAAAGCTGGATAGCTGAGAATTTTTATAACCAGTTGCGTTTAAACATTGTCAACTGCCCTGTAAAAATTAGAAAACAATATTTCAGAAATTGTATTTCTATTTAAAGGTTGCCAGGAATTTTGCTAATTCAAGGAGACGTTACTGGAATGTGCGCGTATTTTTATATAAGAAACGAAGAATGTGACCCAATACTGAAAGTTTCTTAAAATCATCAGATTTTGAGTACTCAGAGTTTCTTACGAGGTTTTGATAAAGGACCCATAAAAATTTTCAGGATCACTTCCTGTGCCCTCGAGTATTTCAAAACGAAGGCTCCCCAGAAACAAGTGAAATTAAAACAAAATTTAATTTTTTTGCCTTGAAAAAAGTTTCTTTGATATTTCTGCCCCCTTACCGAAATTTCTTAATATTTTAGTGACCTAGGAATTGATTTTCTAAAGTTTTCTAGTTGAGGAATACCGGGTGCGCCAAAATAAACTATGCACGTTTGGCAGGTCACAATAAATGGTATACAAGACCGATTTTGAAGATTCATGACTTAATCTTTAGCAAAAAGCCTGGATTAGATTCTAAGAATTTTTGCAAATTTTTTTGGTTTCAGGTTTTAAAGCTAGAAGCGAGTTTCGTAATATTTTTGTTTTCTCGAAAACACTGAAAACGATCGAAAAACGTCGATCAACTTTTCTACAGAATCGACATGAATGGAAAAAGAGAAAACTTGTTCGTGGTGATTTGGGATTTAGAAATCGATCAATTGTATCGATAAATTTTATCGATTAATTAATCGATTTCCAAATCCAAAATCACAACAAGAAAGTCTTCTCATTGTCCATTCATGTCGAATCTTTAGAAAATCTGATCAACGTTTTTTGATCGTTTTCAGTGTTTTCGAGAACGAAAATATTACGAAACTCGCTTCTAGCTCTAAAAACTTAAAATAATAAAATTTGCAAAAAATTTTAGAATCTAATTCAGGCTTTTTGCTGAAGATTAAGTCATGAATCTTCAAAATCGGTCTTGTGTACGATTTATTGTGGCCTACCAAACGTGCATAGTTTATTTTGGCGCACCCGGTACATGTATGGTCCTGACTTCCATGAGCGAAAGGAAAATAGCAAACAATGAAAGAAATCTTAATAACGAAAGAAACTCAAATAATTGGGTGTAAACATTGCAAAATGCCATGTAAAATTAGATAATATTATCTTAGAAAATTGTATTTGATTGGAGATCGAATATGTGCCGGAATAGGAGTTTGCTAATTTTTGAGACTTTAAGAGATATGTTACGATCGTCAAGCTTTTAGAAAACGTAAAAAATTATTATTTAGTCAAGAAACAAGTCGCTGATCATTGAGTTTTCAGAAGAAATATAAAAAGATGGAATGAAATAATGAACTACACTTATAAAAATACAACTTCTTTCCTGGTGGAATTTAATCTCTTTAGAGCATAATTCTAACCTGATAATAAGTAACCACTTTTTCAAGATAATTTTCTCAAAGCAACAGTGACCATGACACTGAATATTGTACTGGACAATCTTTTTATTTCTTTTAAAATGAAATTTGTTTTATGTATTTCAAAAGTCAAATTCTACTAACTAATTAAATATGATTTAATATTCTACCTTTACTTCATACAAATTATTTTTGATGTATTACAATATATATTATTACATATCATATTACATATGATAATATATCATATTACATTATGATATTATGATATGTAATAATATATATTGTAATACATCAAAAAGAATTTTTATGAAGTGAAGGTAGAATGTTATTATAATATTATTATATTATAATATATCATATATAACATAATTTATTTAATTCAAGAATTTTAATTATCAAAACGGAATAAGTTTCCTTTGCCATCATAAATGCAAAGAGTATCCATTCTAAATACAATAATTTACAACCAAATACAACTAAGTACAATTGTAATTCTAAATACAACAATTTGCAGGAATTATTAATTAAAACTAGGCATTATGAAAATATTTTAACCTGTATTTTTCTACGTAAGAATCTATTTAAAAATGTAGAGGTATATCTTCTCTAAATTATATGTCAAAATCCATGAATAAATATTTCAAAGTTTATTTCTCAAAATCTGCAAAGCACTTTATTATCCTGGTTCAAAATTCAACAATTTCTTTTCCTAAAATATTTTAAATGAGACGTTCTGAAATAATTCATTTTTCAAATATTTCTATTGAAGAGAAATTTGAAACAAAATAAATTTGTGTTTCTAATGTCCCATCTGATAATTTGAAATTTATGAAATCCAAAAGGCTACCAATCAAAATTAACAAAATTCTATTTGAAATGATTTGAGCAAAAAGTTGTAAAATAAAGCATAAAAGAATAATATTCTTTATATAAAATCAATAATTTGAAAATAACTGATGAAGATTTTATGATCGAAAGGTTTGTTTTGTACAGTTTTGTTTTCATATTTTTTTTCTGTCATCTTTGATGGTGACTAAGTTTTATTATTTCAAATATATATAACTATAATTGATTTTGACATTTTTGCAATTACTTGCTAAACAGAAATTTGAACATTGAAACGGTTGGAAATGAATTGCTAGCACTGAAAGATCTTATTTGAAATTTTTGGAATTCTTTTTAGTATCAAAATAAAAGTTAGAAATTGAAATTCAAGTAAGTATTGCAGATGTAAACATCATATCATTTGTCAATATTGTCCAGAATAATATACTCTTTTTTAGAATAATGTTTGTAAGAATATTCAGGCTAAGAATCATCCAGTTTTTAAGAATATTATAAGAATATTGCTCAGTGCTCAGCCTCAGCTCGCATATTTATGTCTCATTTTTCAGCAGCTGCCTGTTTTGCGATGTTCATAACAGAGAACCGAATGATTGACATATCTCGTTTTCTTAAAAAGCCTACTTTATATACTAGAAGTTATAAATATAAATATAAATATATAAATAAATAAATAATATAAATATAATATAAATATTTAATCTGCATGTATTGTAACGCTTTAGATTAATATAAAAAAATTGATTCATTTTGAAGGCAAAAAAGAAAGGTGGCAAAAGAAGATACAGCAAGAGACAAAAAAGCACCAAAGCAACTTCGAAGCAAATCAGCGATGCGAAAAAAGCAAAAACGTTTGATGATAATCATAATGAGAATTTCAAATTACCGAATGCTGACGCAGCAAAAAAGAATCATCATGACGCCAAAGAGAATTCCAACGGTAAGTCTAGACTTATGACGTGATACCTTGTATTCCTTCAATATTTCTAATCTGATTTTTTATCTTCTCTTATCCATCCAATTCAATGAGCGATGCTGAGACCTATGTAATGAATCTACCATAAGTGCACAAACGTATCAGGCCGTGCCCATAGTCTTTGTGAACAGGCAAAAACGCTAAAATGATGGGCGATTAACCTTTTATCAAGATGCATTGCGTCCTTTAATCAATATACTTTAAGGAAAGTTGGTCGACCGCTGCTTAGATACAAGGATACCATCAAAGATATTCTGAAAAGAGGTGATGTTCTTGACACATGGACAGAATGCGTAGATGATCGACCTGAATGGCGCAAGTTGACGTTTAAGGTTTGCGGCAGAATCGATCTTGAGAAGAAAGAGAAAAATAAAAGAAAACGCGAGAAGCGACACCTGAGAAAAGCGAACTAGTACGAACGTTGTCAGACTTCTTGGGCACTACAATTGTGTATTTCTAAACTTCGGATCTCATCTACTATTTGTGTTATGCTCGTATGGTAGGTGTATACATCAGCTATTCTACAATAGCAAAAACAATTGATTACTCAATCGAAAAAATACTTTTAACGCCATAGAAAAACGAAACTAAACGTATCGGGCTGTGCCCTTCATCAGTAGTGCAGTAGCAATATTCTACAACAGCACTTGGTTGGAGCGATATCTTTATTTAATTGTCAGTTTAACGCAATAACCATCATTCAATTCAATGCGGAAAGCTGAGACCATCTAATCAGTCTAGTTTTGCTGCTCCCTGTGTCCCTGTGACCACTTCTCCTTGTACCCCTGTGTCCTGCAAAATACAGCCTTTATGAGCACAGGGACACAGGAAAGAACAATCTGATGTAGGAAATATAACTACTGCATTTCTTAAAGAGTCATTGTCACCCAGGGTCCTTTGCGAGCACGCTGACATTTCAGACTTTGTCCGAAAATCAAATCTGGCCTAAGCGGAAACCATGGATCCACACTGCAGTAGTTGAACTGTTAAAAAAGTTTCATTTTAGTCGAACTGTCTTATCAGAGTTCAACAACTCTACCGTGGAGCTATAGTTTCCGATTTCAGTTGGTTTGGAATTGCAGCGTGCCCGCAAAGGACCCTGGGTGACAAAGGCTCTTCAAAGCTAATGTTTAGCAACCTCGAACCCAGAGTAACAATGGGTGGCCAGTTGCGAAATCATTTGCGCTGAAGAAGGGAGGCTGAAGACAATGATAACCCTGGAATCGAGGTTGAATGTTTAGCTTTAGCTACGTATCCTGGCGTATTCAATATTGTACAACCAAGTGCTTCTTATGAATAACGGTGCAGCCTTGCAACTTATTGACGAAATTAAGAAGCGCATTTCACAAGATAATCATTAGTCACATGACATCATAGCGCTGCAGATTCAATTATCAAAATAGCGTTTCTTACGTATTCGTTTACGATTTAAATTCGCGTTGCTAGCCGAATTGATTTGACAAGTGAAAGCGTGTTTGACAGATCTTCTACACGCTGGCTAGCTCTGAATCCAGCCACCGGTACGTAATATCAGTGAACTATCCGGGCATAACTAATTCTGAATCTGAGCACCCGTATATTGTCGCCAATACGTCCACAGTTTGCGCATACATGCATTCAGAAAGGGTGAAACACATTAGGCAAAGTTAAGCGGCCTATGATTCACATTGACCTAGCAATCAACAGAAAGGCATTGCTCAAAGCGTTAAAAACAGATGGGCTGGGAAATACAACCTCAAATGGTTTGACTCTTATTTGATCATTAGCATGGGTTCCCTGTGTTGTAGGCGTGGTTGACCTGTGTATGTCTGTCCTCAGGCCTTGGCACACGTAAATCATCTTGTTTCTTGGAGATCTAATAATCAATTGAAAGAGGTTGCTCAAACGTTAAAAACAGATGGGCTGGGAAATATAATCTCAAATGGTTCCAGTCTTCTTCGATCATTAGCATGGGTTCCCAGCGTTGTGGGCGTGGTTAATGTGTGTGTCTCTCTTTAAGCCTAGGCACACATGACACATTTTGCTCCTTGAATATCTGATGATAGTTAAAACAGATAGCTAGGAATCTTAAGCTGGTGACGTTTACATTTTGTTGGATGTAAATGGCATGGCTGCCCCGT
>REGL01000011.1:581014-594872 GCA_004194395.1 Aurelia aurita complex sp. Pacific | reverse complement strand
CACTTCCCTTCCAAACCAAATAAAAAAAACCCTCTCTCTATTACACACCCCCCCCCTCTCACTTACATAAATCAAATGCCAGCGGTCGCCAAAGATTTTCCATTCATTTAGCAAAACAATTTTGCATGGCAATTTTGATATGGTTTCGGATAAAACTGTTTCAAAGTTGTGTATTTGACTGGTAAAACTGCGTGTTGATTCTGCAAAATATGGGGTAAAAGAACTAAAGAGCTATCATTTATAACCTTGTCATTTGACATTGTGAATAATCCCGCTCTCTAATAGGTCCCCTCTCTTTTAAGCCCCCCCTCCTGGAGTCGCTGAAATTTAATAAGCCCCCCTCTCCTATAGTCGAGCTTTTACGGTAAGAAAGCAAACCAAAAATTCTCAGTGAAGTTGGAAGATCTCGCGTTCCATTTCGATCAAAAAGACTAACGATGCACATTGTTTTGTTACGAACAATAGGTGATTGTTTATTTGAGAGAACATTTCGCAGCTGTGCTCAAACAAAGATCGCTTCATTGGTGCTTCGCAGCTGTGCTCAACCAAAGATCGCTTCATTGGTGTTTCGCAGCACACATGACATTCTCTTACATACGACTAAACAGTGTGCTCGTTCCTTACCCCTTCTCTAATTCAGCTGTGCTCCCTGACAAAAAACGGGTACCAGTGCAAAGCAAGGTTCCCACCAAAAAGGGACAAAAGATTTTGTGTGACTAAGAAAGTGTGCTCTTTCGGTTATGCTTTCTCTATTTCACCTGGGCCCCACGGCAAATCGCACGGGTACCAGTTAGATTTATTTTAAACAAATACAGTACTATGAAACTTTAGAAAATAGGATTAAATTTTTTTCACGAGAAATTTGGATCAGCTTATAAGGCGTAAGAGATTTGCTTAAACAAAAGGATTTTTAGGGTTTTTTACAGATTTTTCAAGAAAACAAAAGGATTTTTGCGAAAGATGTACGAGATTTTTTAGAGAGCGATACGTCCCTCGCTGTTAACAGGCCCTTTTGAAAATTTGAGAAAATTGAAAAGTTGAGAAAAATGGAAAATCATGGTTGATCAAAGGCTAATCAGCTCATAATACTAAAATGTTCTTAATTTTGAATGAGTTTGCACCGTGTTTTCAACGAAAAAGGTGCTTTACTAACCTGAATAGTACCAAAAGGTTTCATTTATAATTTTGCCGTTTCTTGTAATTCTCTGGGCTCAAAACGCTGCATTAGCTGTCGTTGATGAATGAAGAAACATTCTTAAATTCAGTCGCGTGGGATTAAGAAAATCTTCAAAAACCATTAGGTCCACCAGAAACAATGCTACAAAAACATATGTATATATAGACAATGCTACTGAAACATATAGTTTCTTCTGAAAAATATATGTATATACAGGGTGTCCCAAAAAACTTGTGCCCCGTTTGCCTAAAGATTGCAACAAAAGGGCAAAAGATTCTCGCCAAACTTTTATATGATGTTGCTCTTCAGATATTCAAATAAAGTTTGCTGCCATCCCCGTGAAAATACGTCGAAAAATGATGGAGCAATGGCCTTCAGAAGACCAAATTTGCCTGATGATGACTGAAACCAGCGGTCGGCCGTTTTCTCTTACTATTTTGCAGTGATAAGTAGCTTCACGTGAGGTAAGAAATAATTTATGTAAGGTCAGAAATAGTGGAACTCTCTGAGGATTATAGGAATTTTCACGAGAGCTATGACATTGGAGGCTGCTGTTTCATTTTCCATCCATGAAGCTTTTTATCGCTGCAAAATAGTAAGACAAAATGGCCGACCGCTGGTTTCAGTCATCGGGCAAATTTGGTCTCCTCAAGGTCATAGCTCCATCATTTTTCAACGGATTTTTATGGGGATGGTGGCAAACTTTAATTGAATATCTGAAGAGCAACATCATGTAAACGTTTGGCGAGAATCTTTTGCCGCTTTGTCGCAATCTTCAGGCAAACGGGCACAATTTTTTGGGACACCCTGTATGTAGCGTGAAAGAATCATATCGTTTGTTTACGTAAAATTTTGTGTGTGTGATCTTTTTCGATGTTGCACCTGTGTGTAAGCAATTCATTGTTTCCATATTCGAAACATAATAAATCCTTTATTCGCAATCACAAAAGATGGCTGCTGCCTTTTGTGGTATTGTGGTATACCGAAAAGAGGAGAGCCACAGCTGTAGTCTCATAAAGACCTAAGACGGTTCTGATGCATCCTCCTCCACAGTGGTTCTTTATTCATGGCAGAGGAGGACGAGGGAATTAAGAGCCTCTGCGGAGGAAAGTGGTCCAGAAGGGGCAAAACTCGAAGCTAGGATTTGCAAAAAAATTACGCTCTAGGAAAGGGATTTTGCGCTAAGCTTCAGATCCGAAGTCAGAATAACGATTGTAATTATTAAGGGCATGGATTGGGACTCCCTAAGTCAAGATTCAAGATCTAAGATCCAAGATTCAAGATCCAGAATTAAAGACTTAATGCTGGATCTTGAATTAGGTTGCTTCATTTCGAATATTGAATTCCAAAACTTGAATCTTGAATCTCGGATCTTTAATCTTGAATTAGGGAGTCCCCATGGATTGGCTTAAAGCGGGGATGGTGCGGGGATGGTGCAGTGGTAGCACGCTTCGACTACCAACCTGAAGGTTGGTGGTCCGAGTCTCCACCCTGTCAAATCTGCTACATAGAGTGCGGAAAGTCGCCAACTCACTGTAATTCCAGGCTAAAGGATAGTGAAGTACCCACCCCGGGCTTCTAGCGCCAATAAGAAGTTAAACAAATCCTTCAGTTAAACTTACGTAGCAAGCATGTTTGCTATAAACGCATGGAAGAAGTACCTGGAAATCTAATGCATGCAGCTTAATTTGGAGATTTTGTGACTGTAATACAGTTGAAGCATGTGTCGGAAAATGTACAAGTCGTTGCTTTTGTCAAATTTGGAGCCAATTAACGTTATTGTAAGTAACATATCTAAAACTTATTGACCTTCCAGGTAACGTATGCAATTTAGCACTCGTGCTGACAGATAAGAATTTGGTAAGGGTGGTTCCAGATATGTTACGATTAAGATATGCTTCTTGTCTGTAAAGACTGAAGCACATATTGCAATCCAAAAAATCAATCGATTACATAACAATGGTAAGGGAATCAAAGCATATATCAGCCCCTGGCAAAAATAGCCAAGCAAAGACCTCGGAAATGAGACGTGCCCAACCATATTTGGGTAACTGATCTACGTTAACATAGACTTGCCCCAAGTCTATTTCGTCAACTGTAATAAGTCTAATCGGAAAGTAAAGTACGAATTTCGCTTGTCCCTTTCCCTGCCCCTTTTGCAGTTACGAAATAGACTTGGGGCAAGTCTAACGTCAACAGGACATACTGATATCTGACACGCTTAGAGTTTGACCGCAAGTGACTTGAGACACTTAAATATGCCTAGATTCCCTTTATTGATGAAATAAATTTCTTCATCTAACACAAAATTATTGGCATTTTATCCAAATCGATGCAAAATTCATGACAGTATATTTTGGCAAACCAAACGCAGACGCTGAAACATCATTTTGGGCTAGTAGAGGAATGGTGTTTTGTCACTTTGATCTCATCTACTGTATTCCAAGTTAGCATTGGTTCCAAATCTTTAAAAAGGTTGGTGTAACATTCTATTACCTCTTTCTTTGGGTAACTGCTTTTTGGACTAAATGACTTCAAAGAAATTTTAGCTGTTTCTCTATATTTCTACCGATGGACTTCTCTGAAATCTTCAATATTTTCAGAATTACAGTGTTTGCCTATCGTAATTTCTAAACTTCTTGACGAAACATGAAATAATTTTCAAAAAACCATACTTCTTGATTGTCTAGCTGTCTACAATACGGTATCCGAGACGGTATCAAGCAAACGTGTGTCACCTTTCTGGCTTACAATTAAGAAATCTGATGACGTCACATTCTAAAATGAGTTGAGATATAAAATACGCTATACTTTTGAAACTATTCAACATTTTGGAAAAAAATCTCGACGGTAGAAGCATAGCAAAGAAGCCGAAGTTTCTTCCAAGCCATTCAATTAAAAGAAACAGCTCATAGAATTTTACACCCACCTAAGACTTGGGACCTATGCTATCCAAGCCAAGTTTCGTATAAGAAAACGTGCTGTTGTTTAGTGGGATAAGCTCGGGGGGGGGGGTACATGACTTGTGGATGGATGGGGTCTGCTGCCTGGTTTTCAGAAAGCCACCCTCACCCTCTGCTAATTAACAAACATTGCATTGATACCCCTTTCCATGATGAATTTCGGTGGAAAACTACCCATTTTTGATTACTTTTTGCCAATTTCAGCCAAACCCACCCATGTGGAAATCTGCCGAAAGTGGAACCTTGTTTAGAGAATTTTGGGCCTTGAAACCCGCCCATAAGGGCAGCACATACCCATACCCTCAACATGTTATGTAGCACCCTCCCCCTCCTGGGGATAAAGCCTGATCAAAAGGTTAACAAGAGCCTTCTGGAAAGAGCAAATAAAAACCAAAAGAGCATCGCGTTATGAATTTGATATGGTCTGACTTCATCTGGTAAAACGCAGCCCAAGTAAAACTTAGTGTCCTGCGGAAGTTGACCGTTCAAATCTTTGTTTATATTTTTTGGCATTATGATTGTTTCAAGAGAGGGAACAACAACTCTCTGTACAAATGCAAGCTTTTCTGCCAGACATCTCTCGCTGTGTGAAACGAAAAAGTCTGAGAACCACCGAAAAATGCAAAAGAATTAAACAGTTTTTATGAATGTTTGATCATCGAGATTTTGCACCGTAAAAAACTCGTGTTAGTCAGTACTCTGTACAGATTCAATTAACCATGATGATGACTAATGTAGAAGTGTGCCCTAACAAATCATAACAAAGTGGAAATAGACCCAACGGACCCCGAGCAGATTTTCAAAGAAAAGGCTGCGGAGATGATGTGATTATAAAAAGTACCGCATAACTCCCAAGAGAGATAATAGATAATATGTTGAAGGAAGAAAACAAACAATAGGCCCACAAAAAGAAAAATTATGTCTTCTCCTTATCAAAAAAAACTTTTAAAAACAACTATCAAATACGAGTCTATTCTAATCTTGAAGCACGGCAAAATGTTAGAACGACATCTTCACGAAGCAGGAAGGCAAATACGTGTATAAACAGTTTCTAATGATTCAAAAAATAGAATTTTGAAATCACTATATTCAGAATCTCAGTAAATTAGATTTCAAGCAAGGAATTGAATAAAGTTTCTAAATGGTAGCTAAACGGATTTCGAAAATCAGGATTCCCAATTGTGGGAAGTAGAATGGTCGATAGATCGAACGACCACGAGGTTTTTGTACGCGAATCACGACCTTATTTCAGTCGATCGCATTGCTATTCAAGTATTCAGCCAAAGTTTCGAACATAAAAATGCACGTGCGCTTTCTAGCTCATGTTATCGGCTGGCTGCGCGGGACGACGAAACAGCCGTTAGTCCGCGCACTGAAACTGATTGGCTAGCCATGTGCACGTGGTACCAGAATAATAATACACCTGTCACGATCACTGTTTTTATTCCTTTGGTTCTCNCCAATTGTGGGAAGTAGAATGGTCGATAGATCGAACGACCACGAGGTTTTTGTACGCGAATCACGACCTTATTTCAGTCGATCGCATTGCTATTCAAGTATTCAGCCAAAGTTTCGAACATAAAAATGCACGTGCGCTTTCTAGCTCATGTTATCGGCTGGCTGCGCGGGACGACGAAACAGCCGTTAGTCCGCGCACTGAAACTGATTGGCTAGCCATGTGCACGTGGTACCAGAATAATAATACACCTGTCACGATCACTGTTTTTATTCCTTAGGTTCTCTTATATACGGGTACCCTGGCCACCAACAAGTCACATTTTCTGTTAGCGAGTCACAGAAGGTACTGCCATACCAGCACAAAACCAGCCATCATCGTGCCGTTCAAGACGCAGAACCGATTACAGCAAGCGGATATTCAAGCGATACCTGTGACAACCAAGTACCTGAAGACGGGGACAGGACGAGCAATAATACTCCACCTACCCATCTTTCTGATACACCAGCAAATTCAACAAACACCGAAATTATCCCAAACACAAGGAGTATGACGATGTTTATTAACCACACCTCGGAGTCTCCAGCTTTAGGCCAGTCAAAGTCGAGCAACGCACTCTTTCTTAAAAGCGAAGGCAGACTTCTCCGTCCTGATGATGCGCTTTTTGATGATGACGACGACGAGAAAGAAAAAACATTCTTTAACCTTACATCTGTTACGGCTGCAGGGAATCTCAACGGACTAAATAATCTGTTAAACGGAGCACAAAATGGCAATGGCCACAACTCATATGGGAACATCGGCTACTCCTCGACATCAAACGCATCTTGGAATAGTTTGATCAGTGGATACCAAACCAATAACACAAACGGAACATCAGCAAGCCACATTAACGGAGTTAACCTCAGCAATTTGGACATCGCTTTCCCAAGCTTTCATAGCAACACACCATATAAAGATGCGCACTTCCCATTCAAAGATCAACAAGCCTTCGGTGAACACAGCCCAGCATCAACTGCTTCAGGGACCTCAGTTAACGTCAGTTCTCCATTGCCGAAACCGACTTCACTTCCACCGTTGAACCTCGAAAATCACTCGCCAGCGAAACACAGCGACAAGGCTTCGCCATCCTCCATGTTGACGCCCCTTACACCGCTGAGTCAAGTGTCAGGCCTTGGCAGCTTCGCCGCTGATAACTTCTACACACGAGAAAGCAAGCAAAGTCCTCAAGCCCAACTCAACTCAAGTGCTTCATATGGATTCAACACCTCAGCATTGCCGAGTGCTTTCACAAGCAGTACTACGGATCTCACGACTTCATCTTCGGGAATGCGAAACTCGCTGTATGGCGATGCTGCTGGGATGCGCTACAACCAGAGCACGAATTCCGATTTCTCGCCTCAACAGCAGATGGATTTGTTGGCTAACTCAGCGATGTTTTTGCAGCCCAGAGGGGTAAGCAGTCCGGGAATAAACCCCTACATGAAGAACAACTATTACCCTCAGAACAACGGGAACATTTATGGCAGCAACAACGGCGTAGTAAACGGGAACAACATGAACTCGATGCCGATTTTTAACCAGGATCAAAACTTGAACATTAACATGGGGATGGGGATGATGAATTCAACAAATACTTCGCAAAATCAAGAAATAAACTTATCTGGCTCACATAATCAGCAGATTTTGCAAGAGAAAATAAAAAATGGCTGCAACGAGGACATTGTGAATGACTTAAACTCGAAGAAAGTTGGAAATAAAGGATATTTATGCGAACTTTGCGGAAAACTGTACACCAGAAAATATGGCTTAAAAATACACATGAGGATACATACTGGATACAAACCACTTCGTTGCAAATATTGCCAAAAAAGATTCGGAGACCCAAGCAATATGGCAAAACATATTCGTCTGCATGCTGTTGGCGATACGCCGTACAAATGTCAGTTTTGTGGAAAAGTTTTGGTGAGAAGAAGAGATTTGGACAGGCACATCAAATCAAGACATCCAAACGGACAGTAAAATAACTTTTGACTACTTCCTCGAAGTTGTTTACTGAGGCTCATCCTTGGGTTGTTAGTAAGAACCCTTATTTATCATCTCCGACAGCCTTTATGCCCAAGCCTAGGAATTTTTTAGGGAGCCCCTCTTTATCATTCCGATAGAAGTTTTACACCCAAGTATATAGGAAACTTTAGGGAGCCCCCTTTTATCACCCCGACACAAGTTTTACACCAAAGCATTTGGAGAGCCCCCTTTCATCATCTAACAGAAGTTTTACACCCAAGCCTTTAGGAGTTTTTTTTAGAGAGCCCCTTTTTATCCTCCGACAGTTCCCAAATGCCCTAATTCGATCTCATAGACAACGAATTCAAGTTGAATTACGGCAATGGGAATAAATAGAGTCAATTGACTCTGGAATAAATCATCCAAACATTTGAATTTTGGCTGAATTTTCAAGTTACGTTTATCTCCCCTGTAAAATGCTTGCATTGTTTGTTTAAGAGAAATATTCCAGCAAGCTTTCCTTTTATTGCTTCCAGAAATTTCTAGTCTTAACTTGTTCAAATATGAACGTGCATCATCCCCTTCCTTCTGTCGAGGATAATGAATCTAAATGTCTTCTAGCTTCTTACAGACATCTTAATTGCGATATGTAGCGAAGTTTGCCGCCAATTATAAGTTCATCTTAGAATATTCTAGCAGTTCCACGGTCTCTAATATATTCGGGATTTTCCTAGCGAAGCTTGGACTTTATAGCTTATTCAGGAAGCTCGATAAACATTACTGTTCTCCCGACCTATTAAGTTCAGAACGGCCAACCAGGGGTTGTATAGAGGCGATAAGCTGTTGTCCCTTGTACATAGTCAAACAGAAGGTCTCTATGAATATGAAGTGCCCTTTTCAGTCCCAAAATTCGATTTTAACCTGACCCTAAAACGTGCAGTTGATCGTGTTACACGTTTATAAGCAAACGTCTTGTTCCGCGAATCATATTCATGGAGACTTGTTTTTGTAAATAAAGTAGATACATATAGAAAGTAATGAATATTTTAGAGTATATTTCAGGTAATATTTAATGAAATCCTTAGGCCTTAACGAAGATACCCAAA
The DNA here is from genome assembly GCA_004194395.1 of Aurelia aurita complex sp. Pacific. NCBI lineage: Eukaryota > Metazoa > Cnidaria > Scyphozoa > Semaeostomeae > Ulmaridae > Aurelia > Aurelia aurita complex sp. Pacific. The sequence goes on along the minus strand of REGL01000011.1, from coordinate 586,163 downwards.
TATTGGAGGAGTTCGTAAACATTGCTCGTATGCAGATAGTTAAATATATAATTTGTTACAAACAGACTTTCGAAATCTTGATGCACAGAGGGCACTTAATAAGAAGTAAATAAGCCTAACTTAAGACAGATTATATTATTCAAATGGACATTCGTCAAAAGATATTTTTATTGTTATCAAACTTGAGGATATATATATAATTATTCAAACCGTTAATACAGAGCGATCAACCAATGGCAATTACAACTTTGTTGATTTCATGAGCGTCTCTTCGCAGCTGTGCGCCGCATAATTAACACGCATTTAGCGATGCAACTCGCAATAACAAAGGTAAAATACGCTCGCTTGATATTCGATAAAACTCAGAAATCGGTGAAATTTTCCTACCTATAACATTTCGGCAGCAGTTTGTATAAACAATGGCTTACTAATGGCAATTTTACGACATTTTCTAAAATCATATGTTTCGTAAAAACAAGCCTAGGCAAATATTCCAAAGAATAAACTTCGAATTTTCTTGAAGTTTCATTTGATCGGAGCAGCAGTTTATCAAAACATGATCTATTAATTGCAATTTCTGACACTCTTATATATTTCGAAACAACAAATCTGGGGAGATATTGAGCAATTACAAAAATCTTTCAGTTATCATCTTGCAAGACTTTATGGGGGTAGCAGCTTTTGAACAAAAACAGTGTTGGGTCTTTTGATTGCAACTTTATGACTGCTTTATTTTCTATCATCATGTATCCTTCAATATTGAGATTGCGCAAATATTTTGAAGCGTGAGGTTCGCTCACAAGGGTGCCTGACAACTGGGACAGCAGGGCGATTGCCCCTGCCTGCTAAATTCGCAAAAGGGGCAGGGGGCCATAAATAAATTTTCTTTCAATACCGAGTGAGTCAACAAATGTTGGGTTTTGCACAACTTTACGATTATTAAAGTATCCAAGGATAGGTCCTAAATCTTCAAAAAAGGTTGGTGTAAAATTCTATGACCTATTTCTTTGCACTGAATGGCTTCAAAGAAACTTTAGATGATTGGCAATAATTCTACCGTAGAAATTGTCTGAAATCATGAATATTATCAGAATAAGAATTTGAAATTCCAGAATCTGATCGTAATCTAAACTTTTGAGGAAACAGAATAGTTTCCCAGAAAACCATAGTTTAGGGATGTCTACAGTATGGCATCAAGCTAATGTTTTCTTTTACCCTTCTGGTTTATGATTTAGAAATTTGATGATGTCACATTCTCAAATGAGTTGAAATGTAAGATACGCTGTAATTTCGAAAAATATTCAAGATTTCTGAAAAGTTAAACGGTAGAATTATAGCAAAGTAGCTAAAGTTTCTTTCAAGCCATTCAATTCAAAGAAATGGGTCGTAGAATTTTACGCTCACCCCTTTTTATACAGATTTGAAGATTTTGAATCTACCAATTTTGAAACAAGATATACCATACCATCAAAGAAAGGATACACGTATTTTTGTCACAAGAAACCATCGTCCAGGGTTGGTTAGCCTGCGTGCAGACTCTACTGATATCTTTTCAGAAAGTCTACCGGAGGAGAAACCTCTTTGAAAAGAAATCAGTAGAGTCTGCACGCAGGCTAGGGTTGGTAGCCAATTCCTTAAATTTTAGTATACCATTCTGGGACCATTCTTTGCTGCCAAATGTTTCTTATAAGTTTCTTGAATGCTCTAAATGCAAATTTAATCAATTTTTGTAAAAAGGACCCCAAAGTTGCAAGTAAGATATCAAAACGAGTTTGCATTTACCGAATTCACAGTCAGTATGATGCAACGTCAGTTGTCAATACTGTGCAGTATCTTTACATTTGAGTGGCCTGGGAAATTAAAGCTTCAAGTTACTAAAGTTTCTTGGCTTTTCAATCTCTTAATTGAAATCTACAGTTTCTTAATTGAGCCTACGGTTTCTTATGAGTGGTTTCTTATAAAGAGTGCGTGTATGATATATGTTAAATTCAATTATACGAAAATTAAGAAACTCTACAAGAAATGTTTACTGTAAGAATTAGGCCCAAGTTTCTCATGCACGAAGGGGGAGGGGCAAGCACCAACTTTAGCAATCCATGGTATGGGGTGGTTATGCCATTGTTATTGTTTAGGGTATCCATTTTCATTATAAAATGATAGGGTATTTAGCAAACGCCTATTTTTTCATTCATTCACCCGGTGGTATAGCTATTTTTATCCCGGTTTTCGAGATCCCTTGCCCTCCTGCCCTTTTTACCTGCCAGTGATCTTTATTGTTTAACGCATCAAGATCTTTTAAACACAGACTCAATCTGTTAACGAAAACTTGACAATGCAATAAACTCACTTTTTATAAAATTGCTTGAAGAGAACTTTGTACATAGGTACCTCGTGTGTTGGTATTGGTGCTGTGAGAGCAGACATGTTAATTTTTCTTCATTTTTCATTAATTTCAGTTCTAAATTTCAATTTGCTTCAGGAACTTACTTAGGCCAAAAGGTCAAAGCTCTGGTTTGCAAGAAGAGGCAAATTCGAGCTTTCAAGATTGATATTTCTGCTCTCAAAGCACAAATACCAACACACGAAGGTATCTATGTTCAAGTTAACTAGCGAGGAACATTTTGAGAGTGATTAGCCATTGACTAAAGCTAAATTCAGGTCGATGGAGTCAACCAAATCTGTATCTTTTTTTGGGNGGTTATGCCATTGTCATTGTTTAGGGTATCCATTTTCATTATAAAATGATAGGGTATTTAGCAAACGCCTATTTCTTCATTCATTCACGCGGTGGTATAGCTATTTTTATCCCGGTTTTCGAGATCTCTTGCCCTCCTGCCCTTTTTACCTGCCAGTGATCTTTATTGTTTAACGCATCAAGATCTTTTAAACACAGACTCAATCTGTTAACGAAAACTCGACAATGCAATAAACTCACTTTTTATAAAATTGCTTGAAGAGAACTTTGTACATAGGTACCTTGTGTGTTGGTATTGGTGCTGGGAGAGCAGACATGTTAATTTTTCTTCATTTTTCATTAATTTCAGTTCTAAATTTCAATTTGCTTCAGGAACTTACTTAGGCCAAAAGGTCAAAGCTCTGGTTTGCAAGAAGAGGCAAATTCGAGCTTTCAAGATTGATATTTCTGCTCTCAAAGCACAAATACCAACACACGAAGGTATCTATGTTCAAGTTAACTAGCGAGGAACATTTTGAGAGTGATTAGCCATTGACTAAAGCTAAATTCAGGTCGATGGAGTCAACCAAATCTGTATCTTTTTTTGGGACCCCGGTAGATGCAATTTAATAGCAAGATAACAACAACAACTATAAAGTAATAACATTACAATATAAATAGGCAAATAAATATAAACAAATGGTTTTAATATAAACGAATTTGAAAATTGTACCGTATGTGGAGGAATTTTTTAAAAGGAGGAACTCTCTCAGTAGATAGACTAATCGAGGAGAGAGCACCCCTTACAAGATGCAAAAGTGTGTAGCTTTTAAGGCTTACGGTTTATCAATTTCACGACGTCACAACTTCAAAACTAGCAGAAATTAAAAAATGCTGTAATTCTGCAAATAATGTTGATATAAAGAATGGGCTCTCTGGGATTATAGGAAATTACCCAAAGTTCCATTCGAGCAATTCCTTTGAAAGAACAGGGCAATAACAATGCCGTCCGAGGCAGCACACCCTAAAATAAGTTAGACAATTGTCATAAATAGTATTACAGCGACGGCTGTTGGGTACATGACAGCGAGGCGTGCAGTCTCAAAAATGTTATTTTTTCCCAACCAGACACGCAGTAGGTATCAACGGTGATAAATCAGGCATAGATAGGGGGTCACGGGGACAGCGTCCTTCCCGTGCGGATCTGACAAGCCAGAGTCTGTCACACAGGTCAGCGAGATTTGCGACAATGCAAAATTACTTATGAGGAACTCCTTATCTGGTTTATTCGCGGAAAATTTTCGCCTGACATCTAATTTGAGACAGCGTAGAGAAGGGGTGATCAGCTCCACAGTGGAGCCCCGCACCACGTTTTACGTTATGCATAAAAAAAGTTGATTCTGAGAAAATAGGTGATCAAAGAAGGTACAACCCCACATCACGTTTTATGTTATGAACTATGAAAACATTTATTCTGTTAAATAGATCATCAAAAAAGGTATAACCCCTACACAACGTTTTATGTTACGAACTATGAAAACATTTAATCTGAAAACTATGAAGACATTTATTCTGATAAATAGGTGATCAAAAAAGGTATAACCCCCACACCGCGTTTTATGTTACGAACTATGAAAACATTTAATCTGACAACTATGAAGACATTTATTCTGATAAATAGGTGATCAAACTAGATAGAAAAGGGCCATTCCTCCATATGTCCACATGAAAACTCAGTCCGCATGCCTATTTTGCTATATGCTATGAACTATCAAGTACCGCCACCGGGTACGGCCCGTTTCAATTTCCAGGGATGTGGCATTTTTATATTCCATTTTAAGCCAAATAAATAGGAGGAGGTTATCGTTTATACTGATTCAAGAGTGTATCATATAATATAAAGACAACGATACAGTATAAGCTTGCAATCCTAACAAGGAATGTGTGAAAGCATTTTAGAGGAACATTATTGAACATCTTGCTGTTACGAACACTTTGTATTCCATTTCTCAAACGGAGTAATAACCGAGTGGATCAAGTTGCCAGAAACCATAGTAAATCAGTTACAGAGTTTAAGAAGTTCTGAATATGCTCTGAATATGCTTAAAAACTGCACTAATGGCTTAATTGGGCTTATTTTCCGTCCAGTGGAATTCAGGCTTAGAAGATATTCATTTCATTTCAAATTCTTTAACCACAGTGACCCCGTCAGTCATGCTTTTCAGGGGGCCCTGCATGAAATCTTACAAATTAAGTCATATAAAGTAAAACCCTATTCTAATTACAATAATAAATAAATGATAGAGAAGTAACAAAATAAATTGCTTTAAAGCATCATTAAATGATTAAATGCCATGGGGTAGTCATAGTCTTTTGCTCCTCATGGCATCGTCCTTGTAGTATTGTAAAGTACTTCGTGGTAGAGTAGTCCGTAACATTGTATTGTAAATTTTTAATGGAATATATAAAAAAAAA
>REGL01000011.1:536718-548067 GCA_004194395.1 Aurelia aurita complex sp. Pacific | reverse complement strand
GAGGAAGGAGTTGAGATTTTGAGAATTGAGATTGAGAGTGGACTTTTACGGAGATTTGAGACTCGACTGACGAGTAGATTGATATAGTTTAGAGTGGAAGATTGAGAGATACGTATTACGTTGAGAATTGGAGGAGAACGATTTATAGACATATGGATACAGGGTTTTCGTATTGTAAATAGTTTTGTAAATATATCGTTTGTTGCGAAAGGACGCCATCAGCTTGTTATATATAATTTGTTCGGATCGCTCGAAGAGACTATTTTGAAATTCCTGAATTATTGAAGATCCATAACAACGAGGGCATGCTACGATCAAAAAGCGTCGTGTTTTGAACATTTCAGCTATTTTTGGTACTGAAATTATTTATCCGCCATATTGTCGTTGAGCAAAAGAAGGACGGGGAATTAGGTAAGTCTGCAAGGTCAGATTCTCGATATATCTCAACGCAAGATTTTGAAAGTTTTATGCTTGTTTATTACAACTACTAGCCTTGTGTACCAGATCCTAATGTTTTTGGCTCTGGTATCCAGAGGAATATTTCCCAATTTTCTTTTGTAACGTCAAGAAGCGCATTTTTAGGAGTGACAGAAAATAAATGATAAAACGTAGGAGTGACAGACAACAGAAGTAGGACAAAGAAATCTCCTACGCACTCTGAAGAAAGCAACATTTTTTCCGGTTCGTTTCTTTCTGTACAACACGATAAGTTTTGCCCTTCACCTGCTTGTGTTCATCATTGAAAATTTTGAGTGACCATTATTATGAGTGGGCGGATACAATTCCTAAAGCATGCATAGAAATTATTTCAAACCATTCAGGGACAATAAAACATAGATCAATACTGTTAACAAATTTGAGGACATGTTTGAGTTATCATCGTGTTTAAGTAGCACGAAAGGAGATCTCGCAAGTGGGTCGCAAGCCGTCGCAAGTTAAGTTAATGCAACTTCTGAAGTGGTCTTATTCAAGAAACTGCTCATAAACCTATTAAACCATAGCTTTCGGTGAGCAGACGTAGGAGTGCTCGTGGTGATAATTTCAGGTAAGTAACACATCCTTCGTTTAGCTGAATTCTTTTGAAGACTGTTGCCAATAAAAAGGACTCATACGCTCGTCACACGCAACAAGACTCTTTTGATTTCTGCTGCTGCACGGACACATCTTTCCTTTTGCAAATGAACTGTTTCACGTTTTAATATTTGTAATTATATGTAAATGACCGCAAGAGGGTTGATACGGGGTTGATTTTAACCATGGGTGCCAGTTNATAAACCTATTAAACATAGCTTTCGGTGAGCAGACGTAGGAGTGCTCGTGGTGATAATTTCAGGTAAGTAACACATCCTTCGTTTAGCTGAATTCTTTTGAAGACTGTTGCCAATAAAAAGGACTCATACGCTCGTCACACGCAACAAGACTCTTTTGATTTCTGCTGCTGCACGGACACATCTTTCCTTTTGCAAATGAACTGTTTCACGTTTTAATATTTGTAATTATATGTAAATGACCGCAAGAGGGTTGATACGGGGTTGATTTTAACCATGGGTGCCAGTTCTTATTTTCGTCGCGTCTCATAGGGTAGGTTCATATGTATTCCAATGCTCCCTGTGTTATCGTTCTTGACGTGGATTTCAGTTGCATAGAAATAAGAAATAAAAAGCAAAAATCGAGAGAAAAGAAAAGAAAAAATTCTTCCTTTTCTCATTTTTATTTTGTTTGTTTGAGCGTGATTTCAGGCTACCTCAGTCCATTTATTTTCCTAGGTTTATTTGACGAACAATCCCAGATTGATGTCAAAATTCCACTTCATACATCCTTTATGAAAACAACACACTATCAAATTCGAAACTGACTTTGAACCTTATTTTACTGTTTGTGATAGGATAACAAACTTGTTTCTCATAGTGACAATTTGAATCAGTAACATTATTTCAATTAGCGCTGTTCTGCGGTCTTCAACGCATTGGTGCTGCACAGTTGTCGTCACACCAGTTCGGCGTTTCATGGTTTCATGAGATTAGAAAACATAATCATTATGCTCTGAAGAAAACATAACTTTGAAAGGCCTTGGTGTCCAGCTTGGTGTGCTGATTTCAAATCTTGTTTCCTTATCCATCTTCTTACAAATTTCATGAGATTAGAAATATTGAAAGACTGACGCCCTTCAGATTGAGATCATAGAATTTCTGACGCAGTTTTGTGGGCCAGTTGTGGCTTGAGTCTCTCTTTATTGAGGATATCAGAGAATCAAGGGGCCGTATAATAAACACTGTTTGTGTTTGTACCATCGGAAATAACAGACTGATGCAAATACTCATTCTGAATCACAGAAGAGTGGCTTCCATTTATGAACAGTTGCAAAACTCAGAGATGGGTACGAAGAAGACGAAGAAAAGTTGAACTTCAAAAGTTTGAGGCAAGACACAACAGTTTGGATTTAGCTTCAGGTTTGTCAAAGTCTTATCAAAAATTTACGATGTTTCCATTCATAATGTTTCATACTTTTAAAAAGCAAAATCGAAAATGCAGTAAGAGCACTGGAAGCGATCTATATTTCAAAGCAGTTAGACAACAGCGGCAACAGGAAGGCAAAAGGCACTCAGAATTTTATGTGAATCCTTTCTAAAAATTATCATGTTGCAAGTAAGACAACATGGAGCATTTAAACTGCATTCTGTAGAGCTGTTTGTGCACTTTGTTTTGTTTAAATGAAGGCACATTCTGATGTGTAAATCGACCAGTTTTGAGTTAGGCCTAAATTTAAAGTTCTGTCTTTGTGGTGGACATCGTGATCCAATAGAAATATAGTTGTAGGAAGCGAAACTAGACTGCCCGCAAGCCGATGAGCTAATCAAAATGACCTCTGTTCTACTGTAAAGCCATTTTCCATACAGAAAATTCCGCGCGCTTATTTAATACACATCTGGGTTGATTCAGAAGAAACAAAATTTAACTTCCAACTGAGCTGATTTTACACATGAGAGATCTAGATGGATTTCTGTCTGATGGAAATGAGTTGGATATTTTTTCTATTGTGAAACAGCTTTCAATCAAGGAAACAAACATATACGTGGGAAGAGGAGATCTCATAGGTTTTAAAACAGCTTGTTGTATTTGATAACAGAGACGTAGGAACGGAGGGGGGGGGGCACTGGCTGCAGGTGCCCCCTAAGATTTTACAACAAACCAAAAAGTGCCCTTTTTGTCTCAGGATATGCCCCCTTTTCAAGGCTGATGCAGTCAGAAAGTCATTTGAGTTTGTTATTATTTACTTTATGATTTCAGTATTTTCTTCTATTTATCACATTCTTACCGTTAAAAATCCGATGTATATCAAAGTGCCTTTCTTGCGAACAAAATTTCCTTGAAGTGCCGTGCCGCCGTGCCCCTCCAAGTTCAAGTTGTTTCCTGCGGCCCCGTTTGATCATCTGAGGCGTGCCCAAAGAAAGCAAACCCGAAAGAGATGACTGCTTGTTTCGGTTGTTGCTTGTCCCGTTTATAAAACCACACCCTATAGCAGGGGTGGCACCAGGAATCTTCCGACAGAGGGGCTGGAGCTTCCGACAGGGGGCTAAAATGGCTAGAAAATGCAGTTTTCATACGTCATTTTGCCAAATTTCCTCCGACAAGAACCCAAAATCTCCTCCGACGGGGGGGCTAGATGCTTCCGACTTTTTTTTTTTTTTTTTTTTTTTTTGCCCCGTTTGATCATCTGAGGCGTGCCCAAAGAAAGCAAACCCGAAAGAGATGACTGCTTGTTTCGGTTGTTGCTTGTCCCGTTTATAAAACCACACCCTATAGCAGGGGTGGCACCAGGAATCTTCCGACAGAGGGGCTGGAGCTTCCGACAGGGGGCTAAAATGGCTAGAAAATGCAGTTTTCATACGTCATTTTGCCAAATTTCCTCCGACAAGAACCCAAAATCTCCTCCGACGGGGGGGCTAGATGCTTCCGACGAGGGGGCTGTAGCCCCCCTAGCCCTCCCCTGGCACCACCCCTGCCCTATAGCTCAAGTTTGATGACTTCAACGATAAAAGAAGGAAGGTAATATTTTGCAATCATATTTAAACCTTTAAGAATTAAAACTTAAACATAAAGTAATTATTGCATTCTAATAATTGTTCCAACAGGTGTTCCCGAAAGGACGTATTTGATAGAGAGGAATGATTTTTTGAGCTAAAAACACCACCAAAGTGCAATATTATATTGCCGTCCAGAACAGAAGTAGACACAACATCATATTAGCTCTGGAAAAATAAATAAGTTAATCACTCTGGATACCACGACCCCATCTTTCCATCCCATTAGAATAGATTCAAGCGAGTGGTAGCACGCACCCATAGGTGGTTAGACACCGTAGTTGTGCCTCTGAAAAACTGCGCAAAAGCACACAAGCTGAAGCAGAACTGCTTTGTCCAACTACCAAGGACGCACCATTATGACCAAAGTTTTAACAATAATTTCTTTTGATTGACACTCTAATTCAAAGTGATCAGCGATCGAAGACAAAGGGAATTCTTTCAAGCGAAACGGCGCCACAAAAGATTCCCAGAAAACAAGTATGGCTACGTGTTGCATTGTGCATGAGACAAGTAGCTATCAGGGAAAGTTGAGGACATATATATCGAAGGATTTCTGCGAGATCACATGGGGATTGATATCTTAAAAGAACAAAATTCGCAGAGCTACAAAGCCTGGTTTTCATTAAATTACATCAAATTTCCTCACAATTTTCCAAAACATTTCATGGCTAAAAGGCGATATTTTCTCATCGTAACATATCCATAGGACACAGCAAAAATTAGAAGCTGACTGGTTAACAAGTAAACACACAGACAAATGCAATAAAGCTAATCTACTTTCTTGGAGTTTACTTCGCATTTCACACAACAAACATAATCACGTGAGGGATTTTTTAACAAGGTTAACTCAAAAATTCAATTAATCAATCACTTTTGTTATAATTTGATTTAACTTATGTCTCATGAGAAATCAGCAGATTTTCCCAAAAGACCTGCTAATTATGATGTGCTAGGCTGGAAAGTATCAACTCGAAAACAAACACAATGCTTGCGTCTTTTGTAAATCCTCGTAAAAATTCATGTTTCAGAAAAGACAAAGCGATGAAATCCTTTACACATTCTTACTTTACTTTCAGTTTTTTTCTGTATCATATTGGTATTACTCGTAATGTACTTGAGTAATGTCTAAGCATTGGAAAGAGCAAGGGAAAATTTTGTAAAACCAGTAAACAAAGGATACCGTTCTTTTCAAGACAAAGCGATTTGACAGCCTCAAGAATAGATTTCACACATTCAACGCAGCCAACCATAATGTTTTGCTTTCTCTGTTTATTTTGATTTGACTGAGTGCATTCATAGGTGTGAACCCTATTCTTCAGAAAGGCAAATTGCTTTGTCTTTTCAGAAACCTGTTTCCTTTGAAATGTTCACGAGGGCACATGTAGTGAACATGGAGATTGCCATGGAACCTCTAAGAAACTCGTAAGATATGCTGAGTACTCAAAATCTGCTATTTCTAAGAAACTTTCAGTACTTGCCAAAATTCTTAGTTTCTTATAAAAAATACGTGCAGGCCAACTCTGATTTTCGATTTGCTAAGCAATTTTGTTGCACACTGGTCACAGCAGGGTTCGTCGCCAAGTCAGTGAATTTTAGAGATCAAAATGTCTTTGAGACAATGACATATATTATCATTGATTTCAAAATCAATAACCAAAAATTCATTGTTAAAAAACTTCATAATTAATGGCGTTAAATTGAAAGTCAATAACCAATTTGTTGTTAAAAAAGCTGCATCAATTTAAAGTCAAGTTGAAAGGAATGGAAGAAATTTCCAGCCTCCATCAACTTATCAAGGCATGCAAGCTGCTTTTTACATCAAATCAATTTGACATCGAATTAAAATTTAAAGACGATCGCCATGGGATATTTTGCAGATGTGATTTCAAAAGTCAATTTGCAATCAACTTTAATTTCATGCTTTTTGAATTTAATTGGTTTTTGGTCGAATAGGACTAACCTTGCTGTTCCCGAAAGGCCTATCATCAGCATATCACGAGGCGTAATGAAATACAGTAAAATTCCACCTTAATGGAACACACGTTTCGACCTCAGCCTATTGTTCTTCCTTAATTAGCCACGTGTTCTCCAATTGTTCTTGCACTGATTCAAGTTTGGCTGATGCAGAATAATCGTTAAACGAGTGAAAATTGAAAGATTGCAGGCTGGGTGACGGTCAGTTTTGATTGTGGTAGCATGCTGGTACTGATGGACTTGTGTTTGTGTATGGAGCGTTTGATTGCTGGTTATTGTTAGTGTATGGGTCATTTGTTTATATCGAAGCGTAAACGGCTATTGCTGACATTTGTAACTCTTCAGCTGGAAACTCTCGAGACGTTTCGGGGCATCAATTCCAGTATATACATTGTTTGTGTGCGCTCCAGGCACATTTCAGGGCATTAATTTCTATTAATTTCAGATGACATCTGTTCGTGGGTGCCTCATCCAGTCCTCTGGTCATGTGTCCAAGAACACTATAATGTGCAAAGAATCATAGAAAAAGCTGACCTATTAAAGAAGTTTCGGTGAGGACGAGCTTCTTGGACAATCTAAAATGCCCATTGGAAGAAAAGAGTAATAGAAAAAACTGACGTACTAAAACAGTTACAGTGGGGACAAGCTTTTTGGACAGTCTAAAATGCCCATCGGAAAAGAATCGGACATAGGCATTGTCCGAAAGTTTGTCCCAGCAAAACATTTGGAACTCCATATATCTATATCTATGCGAAGCAATGTTTAAATAAAGTTTGAATAAAACGATGAATATTATCTTCCAGAAAACGAATATTTACACGGTAACAATTGCAAAGTTTAACGAATCCTTTCTTTGCAATAATTATATATATCTAAACATCAAAATGTAATAAAGAATACACAAAAAGCGAATTTCTTCCATCGGAAATCTTGAATCAAATTTCGCGCATATGGCATGGAAGCATACATAATTATAATTGAATAGTGGCAGGTGTAATAAGTATGATATCAACTTGTCTTCGTATGGTAGACAGTTGTCTGCAGAATTCGCTTGTGTGGCCAGCCGTTTTCGAATCAGCTGTGAGATATCGAAGAAGAATATTGGTGATTTACAAGTTTGTTCAATTTCTTCATTTTCAAACTATAGATAGATAGCAATCGAAAGATTTTGAATATGGCGAAACAGGATTGTAGTTAGCAAGAAATTGGTGATTTAAAAGTTTGTTCAGTTTCTTCATTTTCAAACTAACAAATCTGTTAGCTGGTCCTCTAGATAGATAGCAATCGAAAGATTTTGAATATGGTGAAACAGGGTAGTATTTCGCAAGAAAATAAGGCAGCGTTTTGGTGATTTAAGAGTTCGTTCAATTTCTTCATTTTCAAACTATAGATAGATAGCAATCGAAAGATTTTGAATATGGCGAAACAAGATACTATTTCGCAAGAAAATAAGGCAGCGTTTTGGTGATTTACAAGTTTGTTCAGTTTCTTCATTTTCAAACTATAGATAGATAGCAATCGAAGATTTTGAATATGGCGAAACAGGGTAGTATTTAGCAAGAAAATAAGGCAGCGTTTTCGATCGTTAAAGACTGTTAAATATCTTGGCTGCTAAGCAGTGTAGGTTGTATCATGTCTAAAATTTGGTTTTGACGTAAGTTTATCAGCTGTTTTCATGAGCGGTTTTATTAATCTGAATAAATAAAATAAGCTTTTTCACTTTGAATAAAATCACTTTGAATCACTTTGAATAAAATAAGCTTCAGATGCAGGGTAAAGCCCGAAACATTTTCATTTTACGCTCGGGCTACATATCTTATTCAACATGAAAATTGCTTGTTGCGTGAAAAATATAAACCACAAGGTGACAATAAATTTGAGCCGATACATAAGAGAATATAAACTTTCGTAGCTTCTAAAGCAAAGCAAAATCACGAAAGTTCTGCAACGAAAGTTACATGGAAATAAAATTGAAAGATTGTTAATGGATCAATCCATCAAGAATTTGAAATCTGGCTAAGTACTGCAGTACATGGTTGATAAAATCGATTTGTTAGAACCTGAGTAAAACCAAAATAAAATCAAGGATAATGAAACAACTGACAAGAAATATTTGTTGCTGAGCCTTCAAGTTTGTGAAATTGTACGAACTAGTGTAGCCAAATGAATACAAGTGAATGAATTCCGAATGTGCTTGCATTAATTCCGAAAGCACATTAGACTTGTGTGGCTTTTTTGGCAAACCAAGAGGTTGAAAGTTTTTGTCGGGAATAAAAAAACGCAGGCTATCCCATTGATAGCAAGGACCAGGACACTAACCTGTGCGCAGACTCTACTTACCGCGCAGCCGATTTTGTCTGTTCGGCACACAAAGTATCATGGTAGACGATGGGCCTTAAAATATTCATGGAATCTTCCAATGATAATAATGTGGTATCGTCTTATAAACCATGTTTTACACGGAAAACAGCTACAATTTTTTTCTCACGTCTTTTCGTTGTTGGTCATCTTGACCTTTGAATGCTATCCCTGTCACTGTAATTAGGGGTGTTTTTCCTTTACGTTTTTAACCTTATATATTGTATTGTATCCATTTTTATATTATAAACTTGTGAATATTTTTAAGTGGCAAATAATACATACATACATACATATAAAAAGAGCCAATTGCTACTGAATGACAAGAAGAAGCTGATGGTTTACTCCCAGGAGGGACACTCACATACACATACGGCGGGGGGGGGATCAGTCCAAAACATTCTCAGGCAACCCAAAAATATCAATTCAGTGTCATGGCAACCCAAAAAAATCAGCTCCTTTTATACTTTGACACCTGTAAAATAACTTGAAATATCCCGAAACAATGCGAATAGAGGTCAGAATTGCCTCTAACCAACCCAAAAATATCAGTTTGACTGCGAGTTTGACGATATTTGGTGCCAAAAGATATCATGAACATTTTTCAGTTTATTTGAATCCTAAAATATCACTCTCGGCATCGGCAATATTCTAACCCAGAAATATTGGACTTATCTCCCTGTATGTGCATGTGCCGAGTGTCATGTCGCCCCTGTGGGTTCACTGATTTTCGCTTCAAAGGTATAACAAATGTTGTTCTGGGTGTGTTGTACACTGATTACAATTCGTCGTAAATTTCGCTCTTTTTTATATTTTTGACTTTAACCTTTTCGCTCAATCTGTTGAGCGAGTAATTCTATTCAATTCAATTGGTAATTCTACTCAATAGCGAGCGAAAACTAGGGACGAACTGTAATAAGTCTAGGTGTGCTGTGCATTTTACCATCATCTTCTGCATTCAGCTAAGGCCTTTGGTAGCCGGCTTTTCTGCAAAATCAACATTTTGGTCGAAAGTTTAGCTCTCTTTTCAGCTTGATGCAATCAACAAGTTCTTAAGAAATGAAGTTTTTTTCACAGCTGTCTAAACCGGAAATTTCGCAGACCCCTGTTGTGTTTGTTTTAATTTTCGCGAGAATCATACCAAATGCAGATTTTGTGAGCTAAATCTTAATCTTAATTTCCTCGTTGATTTGTTTCCGTATAAGCTTATCTAGCACCTGCATTGCATTTAAATTAACAATAACTCAGTCTTGCTGCTTCGATAATAACTATCTACAAATAGATGTTCTTTGTAAATAACTCTAGATAGCTTGCAAGCGAAGACAACGCCAAGAGAAGTCAATAGAAGTCAAGAAGAGCAAAACGGCATCCGCAAATCAAAATAAAATGCCCTTGCTGTTACAGTGTTAACCGCCTGCAGAAAGTTGCCAAAATTAGATTATGATCTATCTTGCGGCCTTAGATCCGATGCAAATGGCTGGTGGCGAATTTTGTCAAACAAAAGATTTAGACAAAGGAAATTCTCTCGTCCAGTAATTCAAAACACGCAAAGCCGCAAAAGTCGTTCTGAAACCTTGTTGTGCATTCCAGAATCCAGAAATTGTTTTTAAGAGCAAACATGAGCATAGATCGAAATAAGAAGGATATATCTACACATCTACCTTGGGCATTTATTTTGTTTGATTCGAAAGCTGATTGGGAGGCGATTCAATTCCCTTGTTTTTTTTGGTGTAATTAAAACACTTTCTGCGCAGCTTTTGAACCAAACAAATAAAGTGCCCGAGGTAGATGTGTAGATGTATCCTTCTTCTTTCGATACATACTCGTGTTTGCTCTTAAAACCGATTTCTGGAATGCACAACGAGCGCGCTAGCTATCTGGGTTTTAGAGAAACTTTTGCGGCGTTGTTTGTTTTGAATTACTGGTTGAGAGAATTTCCTTTGTCTGCGATCGCTAAGCTCTTTGAATTGAGGTGTCAATTAAAGCAAATCATGCTATTGTCTTACGAAATCTGTCTTTGTTTTTGCAACCGTCAGTTGTGTAAGTGATTGCACATCAAATTTCAACTAACAAACCATAAGTATCTAATTCATCATTTTTCTATTCCAGATTACAAGGTCTAAGCGGAGAAGACACCCTCAAAATGTCACCTATCTTAATGGCAGTCATCCTCGCCGTTATTGGCCTAGCAACAATAATCATAAACATTGTAACTCTGATTATCTTGTGTACCTGTGCCCGGTTACTAGTACCGGCTAACTACCCAGTCATTAGCTTCCTGATAACCGGAATATTACAAGGTTTGGTCGTTGTACCGGCTTATGCGGTTAAGCGGCTAGAATTAACGAACTCCCCGGACTGGATCTGTGATTTATTTCGATTTCCTTATTTCCTTTGCGGTCATATGCTGACTTTGAACATACTGATGGTCGCCTTGGATAGAGTAATCGCAATTAAATTTCCCTTCAGATATGAAAACATTGCATCCAAGAGGCGCATGACATTAGCCCTGTCATTGTTATGGTTGCTTTTCATCATCATCGATCTATCACCGTTTATCAATGGTAGCAACATAGCTAATAGCAAATGCGTTTACGTGCCATGGTCTGAATGGAGTATTGCCGTTTTGATACTAACAATCGTTGTACCAATGCTCGTTATAATCATTGGCTATGCATGGATTTGGAATCTCGCGGTCCTTTTTACAGCACGATTTGTACAGGATCAACACTAAATCGAACTAAAATCATAAACACTGATTGCAAAGTTTCGCTGTCTTGAACGACAAGAACTCTGGGCTGGAAGCAGAGATGGAACAGCGGTTGTTGTTGTTGTTGTTGCTGTTCTATCAGCTGGGGGCTCGGGTCGTTCATCGTCTTTGTCCATGCTTGCCCGCATCCAACGTGAAACTGGCTCGAGGATTTAAAGAATT
>REGL01000011.1:496460-511166 GCA_004194395.1 Aurelia aurita complex sp. Pacific | reverse complement strand
AGCAACAGTTGCGTTTGATTGACACCTCAATTCAAAGCAATTAGCGGCTGCAGACAAAGGAAATTCTCTCATCCAGTAATTCAAAACAGACAATGTCGCAAAGTTTCCCCGAACTCTTGTCTTGTGCAAGCGAAAGGTGGTTTTTAAGAGAAGGTACGTGCTTATAACAAATGAAGAAGGTTAAGTTTAAAGTTCTGTCTGGTGGATTTTGTTTATTTGATTTAGAAGCCGAGTGACTAAAGTGAAACGATTACAAACCAGCTCCTGAATCAAATAAACAAAATCCGCCGGACAGAACCTTAGATTTAGTTTTGAATAACTGGTTGAGAGAATTTCCTTTGTCTGCAGCCGCTAATCGCTTTGAATTTAGGTGTCAATTAAATGCGACTGTGGCTATCGCATTACAAAATCTGCCCTTAGAAGTTGTGAGTTTTCGAAAGGGAACTGGGAATGAAAACAGCTGGTCGCCTCGATTTCATTTTGGCGGTAATCTGCAAAAAATGAAAAAGCAAAAGGCGTGACCAAGCAATGGCGGACGCAGATGTCAAATGTCTGCAGAAGGAAATGGCCGCACAGACGGACAAGGAAGACGAGCAGTTGCTTGAAGATATCAAAGTACCAAAAGATGAAGCTGGTAAAAATGAAGAAGAGATCACCAAGATTCTTGAGTTGCTGGATCCTAGTGGACAACCAGAGTTTTGGAAAGATGTAAGAAAACATTTTTTGGGCCTAAAAAGTGAGCAGACTTCTCGCTGTCATCAGCCCCGCAGTTCCTTTGAAGGAATTTGAAATGCACACTATTTATAAAGTAAATGTTTTGAAAAGGGAATTTCTACACAAATCTGTCATCATTTTGAGCAATGCCCGTACATATTTAGAGAGCATCTGATTCAAAATTATCTGAGGCATTGTTTCGGTCAGAATTGTCTTTCAAACTTTTGCAAAGAGTATTGTGGTTGCAGTACATGCCAACAAGCGTAGGGTGCGTAAATTACTTAGATCTAAAACTGCAGATTTTAATGGTATTATTTGCAAATGGCAATGAAAAAGCTGCATAAGAAAAGGAAGACCAATCATTGACAATTCGTTGACAATTAGCCAATATCTCTTCCTTCATTGTTGGGGATACGAATCTTCAAAGTTCAAAGCAACGGTCATCCCCCAAAAAGGAAACCTGTGATCATGCGCAGAAAGCATTTTTGGTTTTGTGGAAAGGATGTGGGCGGATAATCCGGCCACAATCCAAACAATAATTAGCAAAGAGACAAAGAGATTCTTGTGCATGGTAATAGGTTTCCCAGCTGTTGATCTGCTCTGAACTTTACCAGCAGAACAAAAGGCTTGGACAAAAGGGGCATTCCTCGGTATCCTCAACAATTCAGGTGTTGATCAATGTTATGAAAAGGACAGGGAAGCTCCTCCTCAGGGTTGTGAAATTGTCAACATAATAGCTCTGTTCAGCCTCCCTCTCCAATATACCCATATACCCCTCCCTTTTAACTCTCAAGGCTGTTGTAGCCAGTTTTATTTGAAATTCAAACTCTTTGCAAACAATTTACAAACTCCCAAGGGGCCATCAATAATCAATTTTCGTCACAGGGGGTCCAGCTCAAATCCGTTAGAAATTCCATTTTTGTGACGAAAATTGAAATAATTAATATTCATTATCAATCTTCAAAGAATAACAAAGTAGCTGTAAATTTGTTGGCAGCATACTACGGAATTTTGACGTCGCAATCTCAAGGCGAAAAAGTTGCCGTAGGCTTAGCCCAAACGGAAGACTTAAATAGGCCTATAATGAGAGGTGGTGGCACGCCTACGACAGGAGAAACTCTAATGATAGATCTAATGGTCCGTTAAGAGGGGGGTGGGGGGTCAGCAGTTAACGGCCCAATTCCGTTAACTGTGACAAAAATGGCTTATTGATGACCCCTAAATCTGAAACATACTCAAAATGAAAAAATACTCTTTTGCAAATTTTCTGCAAACTGAATGCAAACTAAATGCAACCTCTTTTTTCTATGGGTATTTTAGGGGTTTTTCACAGCCTCCTTCACTCCTAGTAGTTACAGTGCAGGTCTTGTGCACATTAACATGACAATCATTCTTTACATCATGCCAAGGATTCTTAAGATGTATGAAATACTGTAAATTTTCTAAAAAGGAATTATTGGACAAGAAACCCATGTCAATATGTGCAAGGCCTGTAAGGTTCTTGAAACACTTTACATTTTAGGTCAGAGAAAAGACTCGAGATGCCAAATCTGACAATAGAAATGCAAGCCATGAACAGATGACAGATGAAGTCAGAGCTGACAATATAACAACATATTTTCAAAGCTTGGATAAAGATCCTGTGGTTGGAATGATGACAGATTGGTATGACACCTATGAAGCATTTGTTGGTGACACTGATTTGTATTTGGGGTTTGAAAAACAGGTGTGTTAATTGATAAATTTGATAAAATTGATTTCCATACCCACCTTCATTTTGTAGGAAATTTTCTTGGTACCTAGATCAAAGCTTTGTATGTATGGTATATATTATGAATCTTTTAAAAGGATATGTACATTTCAGCTTAATAAAAAACTGCTATCAACATGTGTCCTTTTAGACCTAATAGAGAGAAGATAGATACATCAAATGAATTAGGGGCTGTTTTCTTTTGAAATTCTGGCTTTTCTGATGTGATGTGATGTGATGTGATGTGATGTGATGTGATGTGATGTGATGTGATGTGATGTGATGTGATGTGATGTGATGTGANGAAATACTGTAAATTTTCTAAGGAATTATTGGACAAGAAACCCATGTCAATATGTGCAAGGCCTGTAAGGTTCTTGAAACACTTTACATTTTAGGTCAGAGAAAAGACTCGAGATGCCAAATCTGACAATAGAAATGCAAGCCATGAACAGATGACAGATGAAGTCAGAGCTGACAATATAACAACATATTTTCAAAGCTTGGATAAAGATCCTGTGGTTGGAATGATGACAGATTGGTATGACACCTATGAAGCATTTGTTGGTGACACTGATTTGTATTTGGGGTTTGAAAAACAGGTATGTTAATTGATAAATTTGATAAAATTGATTTCCATACCCACCTTCATTTTGTAGGAAATTTTCTTGGTACCTAGATCAAAGCTTTGTATGTATGGTATATATTATGAATCTTTTAAAAGGATATGTACATTTCAGCTTAATAAAAAACTGCTATCAACATGTGTCCTTTTAGACCTAATAGAGAGAAGATAGATACATCAAATGAATTAGGGGCTGTTTTCTTTTGAAATTCTGGCTTTTCTGATGTGATGTGATGTGATGTGATGTGATGTGATGTGATGTGATGTGATGTGATGTGATGTGATGTGATGTGATGTGATGTGATGTGATGTGATGTGCTGTGATGTGATGTGATGTGATGTGGTGATAGGCTTTGTGCACATTGATGCAGGACAGGCTATGTACACATCAATATGAAAAGTAATTCTTGAGCCATATGAAGATGCAAGATTAAGTTTTTCTATACAAGAATTCTTAGGCAGGAACACCATGTTAATGTGCGGCAGGCCTCTACTGTAGCCTACGGATCAGCCTGACACTCTCTCTCACCGAGAAGCCTTTTTATATATATCAATGAAAAATTTCAAAACTACAAAAAAAGTTAACAACAACGAAGTAAATATAATAAATTTCTTTTCATTTTACAAGAAGCTTCTAATTGATACAACACAAATTGCATTAACAGTACAACTACAACATAATATGAGACGATTCACAAGACAATTCACACGACTAAACCTCAAGAGGTGTGATCAAACACATCTCTCCTGCAGCCAACAAACAACGATAAACAAACGAACACTGACTATCAACCGAGGAGCCTTGAGGGTGCACACAGCAGGATAGACAGTGCAAGAGATTCTCAAAACTAAGGCACAATTCAATTTTTCTTGGTTGCTTTGGGTGTTATTATCAACAAAAATGTCAGCTAAAGGAAAAACCATCAAAGCAGTTTTGCTGAAGGAAAATCGTTTGTGATTAAACTGACCCTTGGGGCTATACTGTAGTGTTTAACCTGCCCTATCCCTCGTCTTTAATTATTAATTTTTTGCAGGAATAAGAAAGTATGAAAAGATGATTTTTAGTTGTGAGTTCTTAGTGCATGCAGTCATAACAGAAATCAGCTCCCAGAATTAACTATATTAAGTTTTACATGGATGATGAAAATTATGAGAGAAGGGTTCCTGAAACATGCAGGTGTTCTCTTTATAAATACTATTACGGATTCAAATTTTCAGGCTCAGTTTAGAAATTCAACGGACATTTGCGCTACAGATGGTGTCTGTCAGGTCATTGTTCACCTTAATGCTTTGGTTCCGAAAGTTATGAGAGAAGGTTCCGAAAGTTATGAGAGAACATGCTGGTGTTCTTACAGATTCAGATTTTCAGGCTCAGTTTAGAAATTCTACAGACAGCATGCACTAAAGATGGTGTTCACCTTCATACTTTTCTTCTGAAAGAAGTTTCATTGGTTTGATTGGTGAAACTATCTTGGACCATGGATTTTTTTTTATCTTTCCTTGACGCCAACTTAAATTTATCGAAAACGTTTCAATCAAAATTTCCCAAGATTCACTAAAGTAATCCCATTGTTTACACAGCATATAAAAAAGTTTATTTCACAACGCCATAAAGTTCTGAAGTCATCTTGACGAGTTTTCTCTTTGCCTTATCAGGTTTGAAGAATTTAATCGTTTAAAAAATGTGCCTTGTCAATAGATTTACAGTAAGCTTTTTTGAGACAGAATTTCAAGAAGTTGCTAAAATTCGAGGAGTATGCATCCAAACATTTCTTTTTAAAATCTCAAGGTCTGTCTTCAAAATGAAACCTAACTTACGACTTATCCGTGGAATGTGAGAAAAGTATTGTGGTCTGTTTAATTTCGATTTTTTGCACATACTACTCTTGGGAAGTTTTAGTACTCTACTACTTTTTGCATTTATGGCACAAGTTTTCATGGCACAAAATATGTTTAATGAATTCGAAATATGTTTTACGGAGAGATTAACCTCTTGATTTGAAGTGGTTGTAAACAAATCTTAGCTGTCCTTTAAATGAGATAGGAGAATTATTAGGCAGGAAAACCATGTTTATTTGCACAAGGCCTGTAGCATATGGATCAAATCTTTAGATTGTAAATTCTATGACCTGTTTCTTTTAACTGAAAGGCTTGAAAGAAATTGAAGTAACTTTGCAGTAAATCTACTATTAGATTTTTCAGAAATCTTTAAAATTTTTCGAAATTACAGTATATTTTATACGTAAACTGAGATCTGATGATGTGGCATCATTAAAGCTTAAATTGCATACCAGAAGTGTGAAATCATTAGAGCACTGTATAAAGTTTATGTAAGGGACACTCATTTGAAAATCATAATACAAATAATATTGTCACAAAAGCATGGAATATGAAAATCAAATTAGAAGCTTATCATTTCTTTGTTGCCATCAAAAATTGTTGCCATTAGTGGGTGGGCCATTAGCTGCAATCAAATTTGAAAAAACTGACAGAAATGTTCCTTTGCAGGGATAAGGCGCCCATAGACAACAATTCCAGCTCATAGATATTGACTAAAGGATTCTTGACAAAAAACGAAAAAATATATTTCAGTCACACATTTCCAGAGACAAGGGGGCTTCTTGCAACTCAACCAGAGTACCATTTAACAACATTTTGCTTGTTTGTGCATGCAGTAAATTAATAATTAATCAACTGACTGCATTAAGCAAACAACTGTTTTCTTCTGTATACTTTCTAAAAATTATCCTCTAAGCTCTAGCAAACTTTAATCCACCATAAGCTCACCTCTTAAACATTGCTTCAAAAATAAAGAATAACACTTTATCACAAATAAAACATTTGCAAGCAAACTAGGGCAATCAATTTACCAATCATTACAATTACTATTGACCATTATGATTATTTAATAATGACTGCAATCACTATTGGGTGATAAATTTCATGGCAAAATTGAGGGGGTAATCATTTCTTATGGATTCTAAAGTTCTTACAACCACTGTATACTGTAGAAACTTGCCCATGTATGTGAGATACAAAAGAGAATACAACTTTAATATTGTACTGGGCGGTAGGAACAAAAAAGATTCACAGCTCAGAGGCAGCTCCTAGCTTATGCATGCACACTCATTATAATCCTTTCTCCCCTTTATACTTTATCATTTTGCTTTCACAATCTTAAAGTACTCTCAATCTCAATATCACACTAGATGTTTAATCAACAAACACACAGGTGAATATACATATGTCTTCAAAATTTTAGGGGTTATATAACAACAGCTTTCTAGCCTCTTTGGCTTACTTTGCAGACAATTGCTACAACTTGCATTTAATTTGCACCTGTCAAATCTCCAATTTGCATATTTTAGTTCAGGAGCCTGCTGTTTTGTGTGAAACAATTATATCCCTGCAATGATAAGCTAACATACATTTCAACTGCGACATAGAGGAATATTTCAACTGTAACAAATAACATCACTGCAATCTGCATGCATCACATTTAATGCCATGATTGTTGGTACAGTCTTAGAACCAGTGCACGATTACACTGACAAATCATGTCATTGTCCAGTGCAAGACTTAACCAATACTCCTAGTGCAATCTGTAGTGACTCGAGGCTGTACTGTGCAATCGAGGTCTGAGATTTCACGCTGCACAAGTTTCTATCCATGCTACACTAGCAATCACTAAGAGTCTCAGTTATGCGCAAAAAGAGACATCAAACTTGCATGCAATTTTTTGCTTTGACCACCCTCCTAACCTTCTGCACATATGCGTTGCAGAGCACTGTGGTATCATATGATCAAACAGTGTACTGCAAGGCACTATCCACCAGCGATTAAGGAGGCGGTCAGAACAACGCCTTGCAAAAAACACACATTGGGTGAGCAAATCATTTGTCTCTTTTTGCACATGGTAATCTATTTATATTGAAACAAAAAAAATTGTCAACCTCCACAATTTCTGCACACAAATAATAATCAGTTATATGTCATATTTGTAGAGATATATCTCCAAGATTCAGTACAAAGTAGGGGTTTGCTTTTCAGACTTTGAACAAAAAAATTTTTCATGCATCAGGCTGGTGAATTTTCAATTGAACATTTTCAGTTGTCTTTGTTGGATATAAGATGTATTTCATTGTTACAATCAAATGTCCGATGAATGTCAATCAGATTTTCTATTGATATACAAAGTACACTTCTTTTGCAATATTCAAATTTGCCAGAAAAGGAATGGAACCTTTATAGAATTTCCCCTCAGAACGAAATGAGGAATTGGCATGCATAAATTTGTGACTAATCTTGTGCTGATTTCAGAATGTGAAAAAGTCACTGGCAGTAGAGCATGTACACTCATTTTGCAAGGATGTGAATTTCTGCTAAATGACTGAAAGCTTTTATTTCTCAACAAAGGTAATTAATGTATTCCTACAATTTCAACAAGTCTTTACAGTGAATCAATTTTTACAACACAAAAGTGCTATAAGCAAGGCTTTTGAATGTGTTATCAAACTTAAGATAAAGTATAATTCTTGAAACAGCTGCATTGAAACAAACATTCTGTAGATGACTTTCAAGAGCACTGCATTGAGGGCATTAATTTTTATGTACTTTCTTACATCTAAATGATTTTGATAAGGATCTAAGACAATATTAATGCAGATTATTCTGCACTTTGTTAAGCTTTAAATGTATCTAGTTGTAGCTTTGAATGTATATTTGATGGAGGCCATTGTTTTCAGGCTTTAGGACACTTACTGACAAACTTTTGCCATTACTGGGAAAGATCTATCAACAAGTTTGCGCCATAAATCATGCAACATCTATTTTTAATTTTTTCATGGAATATCAGCATTTTTCCAGGAAAAGGCCATGCTTCTATCATAATACAGGCATTTCCTTTCATAAGAACAGAGGCTGGTAGGCAGTTTCTTGAAAGGAATCTAAGCATTTATATGCCTTTGACAAAAATAACCTGACACAAAAAGAGGTAGTGACACATTCCACACCATATTTGGGTAACTGATCTACGTCAACAGGAAATTCTGATATCTGGATAGGCTAGAATTTGACCGCAAGTGGGTTGAGCCAACCACAAGTGGCTTGAGCCACTTTTATATGCTTACTTAAAATCTTTGGCCCACTTTGCTACCAAAAGTTTCGTACATGTTTTTTAAATTTTTTAGATAATGAATATATTTAAAGGGCTTCCAAGGTAAGTAGTTAGATTTTAAAGCAATTATTTTGCATAGAATGATGTATGTAACTCGGTTAAGATAGAAGCAAGTAAAACAGAAGCAAGTAATCATGTGTACAAGCTCTTTGAACTTCATCACTATCAATATCCAATAAGGATTTTCCCTTGAGAAGTTGAAATCAAACAAATTTTGTAAATGGAAATTTCTTGAGTGGGTGGTGGTTTACTGAGACTGAATGCAATCTGCATGTCAAGAGTAATGTGGCAGTATACAGTAGTGTTCAATGTCATAACTGTTTTGAGTGACTGGGAAAATTAAAAATGCAACTTACAAAAGTTTCTTAGCTTTTGAAACATTGAGCCTACCATTTCTTATGAGCTGTTTCTTATAAAAATATGTGTATGAAGCATAATGGTGGAATTATGATATTTGAGCACTTGAGAATAGGACAAAGTAAAAATAACATATGCAAAATGAGTGAACTGCAGTTTAAAGAAGCCCTGAAATTTTGACCATGAGTTTCTGCACATAATTATTTTTCCTGATCAATCTGTTAACTTCTTTTCAGTTGCTTCCTTGTGGTTTCTTTCAAAAAAATGTTATTTCCAGCAACATAAGCTGTCACTTAGCATGATAAATAAGACATGTAGGGATCTTTGTGCATCCTCCTGATTTGTGGTGTGATGAAAACTTCCTGTCTTTCCAGACCATCACAAAACTGTCCTGACTTGAAGAATTTGCTAATATTTTAGCGATAAACTTATATATCATATAAATATAAAAATTAGCTGTGAGTTTTGATGAAATATATCATTTCAATTAAATAAATAAATAAAAATACGTATATTCAATACAGTTTTGGACAGGATGATTTTAAATCAGGCTCAGTTTTCAGCTGAATAGAATGACTGTAAAACTTCATGACGCTTTGAAAGCCATT
Source organism: Aurelia aurita complex sp. Pacific (assembly GCA_004194395.1). NCBI lineage: Eukaryota > Metazoa > Cnidaria > Scyphozoa > Semaeostomeae > Ulmaridae > Aurelia > Aurelia aurita complex sp. Pacific. Next base: position 501,936 of record REGL01000011.1, on the reverse strand, counting down.
TTGGACTGCCAACTTCCCAAATAATAATCCCTAATTTATCTATCATATATTTATATATCTAATTTATATATGTTCTTCATATAGTCATGTATTCACATCTTATCTACAACCACCAGCAAACTTCCATTTATTTATTCCCAGTCTTGATCAACACTAAACAGCAAAACAAGGAATATTGCAATTCATCTAACCTTCCATTGTTTGCTCAGGGCAGATAGAAATATCAAGATGAACCTTTCTTTTCTCAATAATTTCTCATATCTGGCAAACCGGATAAAGTAAACTAAAAAACAGAGATACTTATGTGTGGGGTGAAGGGCAAAATTAGTATATAATACTTTGTGGCAATAAAGATATGTTTCTTGTATGTGATATACACTTATGAACACTTATTATATATTCAAATAGCGATATAGACAACTATCTTTGGTTAATCGAGTTGTGGAAGTTTTATTGCTGACAAAATGACCACCCAACCATACCTCACACTTTCTGCATACTTTCTGCATTTAATCCAATGCGGGTTTTTTTCACCCGTACCCCTCTCAAGCTTTTCACACATGGGGAAAACAGAGATTAACTAGCTATTTTCTNTATCTGGCAAACCGGATAAAGTAAACTAAAAAACAGAGATACTTATGTGTGGGGTGAAGGGCAAAATTAGTATATAATACTTTGTGGCAATAAAAATATGTTTCTTGTATGTGATATACACTTATGAACACTTATTATATATTCAAATAGCGATATAGACAACTATCTTTGGTTAATCGAGTTGTGGAAGTTTTATTGCTGACAAAATGACCACCCAACCATACCTCACACTTTCTGCATACTTTCTGCATTTAATCCAATGCGGGTTTTTTTCACCCGTACCCCTCTCAAGCTTTTCACACATGGGGAAAACAGAGATTAACTAGCTATTTTCTTGATGTATACAGTAAGGTATATGCTGAACAATATTCAAAGCCTTACAGGCAAAACTCAAACTATCCGCTCTAAGGCATTGATGAAGTTTGCTCGCTTCAAGGATCAAAGCATCAACTCCATCGCTCGCTCGCATGACAACAACACTCGGCCTGCTCGCGGTCGGTCGAATAAAAACATGGCTTACTTACTTATTAGACTTGGGATGTCTCTTCAAAGGTTGTGATGCTTGTTGTACAGATTTTATACTTTGAGGTTCAGCTGATATTCCAAGCATACGCTGCCTGGTAGTTTTTGTAGCAGAAGCACTAGGCGTAGGCGGTTGCAAAATTGATTTATATTTGTCGAGTTCGCGACTGAGCTTCTCGATGCATTCATCCTTCTTCTTGAGTTCGGTTTCAAGGACGTGGATCCTCGAGTCCTTCATTTTCAAATCAGATGTCCGAAGTTTGATCTCATTGTTTTTCTCTTGCAAAGCGAACTGCAGTTCCTTCACGCTCATGTTTCCTGAAGAGTTGTGATGCTCTGAGGGCGCTCCGCCATGCGAGCCTGAACCAGGGTTGTGGCCTCCGAAAAACTTGAAGACGGACATCACATAAATCCTGGCTTGTTTAGGGTGGCAAGCTCAGCTCAATCAAATAATAGATAGCCTCCGTGGATCCTTAACTTCTTATCAACCGCTTTGAATCAAACTATTTGCTAATCTAATCACGAAGAAACAGTCGTGAAGCATTGACAGGACAGCCTTGTTTTCCCTGCCTTTCTAAGTAACTCCATTTTATGTTTGAATGTTGAAGACAATGAACAGCAACCACTCTGACGACCGGGGGGTTGGGTCGACTAATCAATTATCCAATCGCTTGTATCATTGATCGTAATATTCGTAGAGTTTTTGATTACAAAGTCCTTTGTAATCTAAGAAGGGGCTTCGATGTCAGTCAGAAAGAAAGAAAGAAAGTCCGTCACGCTCGTTAAAGCAATTGATTAACGTTTTACCTCTGCTAATTGGCACTGAAATAAAGAAAGCGCACAGAAAGCGCATACAAGACAGAAGTTTCCCGCGATCCTATAGCAAAATTTGACGTCGGCTTATTTCATGTTAGACAGATTTGACACCATAAGATGGATAAATCACCATGATGTTTACCCTGACACAATAACAAATTTAACCAGAATTGGCACGTTCTTGACNGGCTTGTTTAGGGTGGCAAGCTCAGCTCAATCAAATAATAGATAGCCTCCGTGGATCCTTAACTTCTTATCAACCGCTTTGAATCAAACTATTTGCTAATCTAATCACGAAGAAACAGTCGTGAAGCATTGACAGGACAGCCTTGTTTTCCCTGCCTTTCTAAGTAACTCCATTTTATGTTTGAATGTTGAAGACAATGAACAGCAACCACTCTGACGACCGGGGGGTTGGGTCGACTAATCAATTATCCAATCGCTTGTATCATTGATTGTAATATTCGAAGAGTTTTTTATCATGGCTAAAAAGTTGATTATATATTTTCTGAAGTTAAGTTAAAAGTTAACTTAAAGTTCAGTTCATTTCAGGTTTATTCTATTCAGTTAAAAGTATACTCCTGTAAAAGTGAGAGAGTTATTAAATGATGATGGTGATGACGTAATCGCTCTGATCACAGTCTTGTTTTCTCCCTGTTGAAATGATCCCAAATGATATGAAAGGATTTGCGATTTAAAACTGATTTGAAACGATATGGCTAGCACGGGGGGGGTTCTTCCATAGTAAAGGTACCTGGGGATGTGCCGCGACGAAGGGTATACTTTTTCGGACTTCTAGTCTAGCCAAGGGTATACTTTCTCGCAATTTTGGTCTAGCCAAGGGTATCATTTTTGACAATATTGGTCTAGCGAACGGTCATGATATCAGATTTGGTACAAATTTGACAATATTTCGAGGAAATGGTCAAAATTGGTCTAGCCAAGGGTACCATTTCCTTAAAAATTGGTCCAGAGAATGGTCAAATTTGTCTAGCCAACGGTACCCTTTTGAAGATGCTCGTGGTAGACCCTTACCCAAAATTTGGCCAAGAACCCCCCCCCCTCCGTGATGGCTAGTGGTTTTGTAGAGTTACTGTTTTCATGCAGACATTATTTTCGGTGTGTGGAATGGTAATTGATTGTGGTGGTTGATCATGGATTGATTGATTGATTGATTGATTGATTGATTTATCGATCGTGCCTCAGCAGTAAATGCTAATTGTCCCTGAATTGTCCATTGGATGTTGGCCCTGAGTTTTGATTACAATAGCCCCTCAAAATCATGAATCATTCTTCCATCCTGATTCGCTAAAAAATTAAACAGGCTTCCACAGTTGAACAGGTTTAACCAATCAGATTGTATAAAACTATGATAATCATTCATGAAAAAAATCAGTTAAAACCAACTACATACGATTTCATGTGACCCAGAACACAAGAGGCAGAGATGACCACCCTTTTCAACATATTCTCTGCAGCTGAAAACTGAAGCTATGCTTTCCCTTTAACATAAAATGAAATTGTGAATAATAGAGCTTGCGGAGGACATATAGGCCTGAATTTTGTTTGTTGCAGTGTTGCAGTTATCACTATTGAATCAGACTGAAAGAGGTCAGAACTTAAAGGGCTATTATCACCCAGGGTCCTGTGCGAGCACCCTATAATTTCACACTGTCTGATTGAAGATCAAAGTCGGCCTCAAACGAAACCGAAACTATAAATCCACAGCACAGTAGTAGTTGACTAATAGAACAGTTCAACCAATGAAAACTTTTCTATCAGTTTAACTATGCAGCGAACAAGGACAGATTTTGTAACACAATAGGCAGAGTTGCTTTCGTTGACACCTGAATTCAAAGCGATTAGCGATTACCGACAAAGAAAATTCCCTCAATCAGTAATTCAAAACAAAAAAAGCCGCAAAAGTTTCTCTGAAACCAAGGTAGATAGCGCGCTCGTTGTGCCTTCCAGAAATTGTTTTTAAGAGAAAATATGAGCATTTTTCGAAAGCAGAAGGATATATCTACAGATCTACCTCGGGAGTTTTATTTCTTTTGTTCAGAAGCTGAGCAGTAAGTGTTTTAATAACACTCAGAGAGGTGAGAGAATTGAATCGCCTCCCAATCTACTTCTGAACCAAAGAAATAAAATACCCGTGGCAGATGTTTTGATATATCCTTCTTCTTTCGACACACGTTCATATTTGCTCTTAAAAACAATTTCTGGAATGCACAACAAGCGCGCTAGCTATCTGGTTTTCAGAGAAACTTTTGCGGCTTTGTTTGTTTTGAATTACAGGTTGAGAGAATTCCCTTCGTCTGCGATCGCTAATCGCTTTTGAATTGCGGTGTCAATGAAAAGCAACTCATGCTATTGTCTTACAAAATCTGTCCTTGTTACAGCAGTGTGAATCCATGATTTCTGCTTGGGCCAACTTTGAACTTCAGACCGTCTGACATTTCAGCGTGCCCGCAAAGGACCCTGGATGACAAAGGCTCTGTAAGGTTGACTTCCAATTCCAGTCGGTGAAACAAAGAGAAAATATCGCTTTTATGTTGAATATGAAGCCAAACATTGTATATGTAAAATTCATTTGTATGTGGTATTCAAAGACATGGTCCGAGGTGGGGGCTTGTTCAACTTGCTCCTAGACGTATGACCTAGAGTCCCTTGTTTCCCTGTGCTCTTTGACTTGAAATATTGCTCGAGTCAACATAGCAAGGTTTACCGCAGGGATACAAGGAACTTGGGGAATCAGTCTAGCTTTCCAGGACTTGTGGCATGAAGACCCCCCTTGCTTGATTTATGCTTGTAGCTTCAAAAGAAACTTTCCACAGAGACGATAACATAAAGATTAGTTCAGGAGGGACGCCTGAAGCGAGCTCAAATATTGATGAACCCTATTCATAAATGTATTGCATATCTTTGGTCCTTATCCGTATCGGGCTATTTTGTTCATTTGTGACCTGAGAATTTCTGGTGTCTGCTTTCACACATGATTGTGCAACCAGTGCAACTTCATACACCTGAACTCGAAGATGGTTTTAAAGTTTACCATTCTCCCATGGAGAACAATCGTTATTTTGATGTAGGTTTTCAAGTGAACGGTAATCTTTCGCTCGGGGGGGGGGGCGGTGGCTACTACGGGATTGTACCAATCCCCTGCTCTCTCCTCCGCAAAGCGTACATTGCTCCTCCACAGATGCCGCTTTTGCGTGTCTCACTCGCAGAAGCCGCATTTCGTTTGCTTTCTACTAAGTACTTTTCATGGGGGCTCCCTGTGTTGTAATTTGATATGTATGAGGTACCCGTAAATGTGGAGCGGTTCTGGAAGTGCTCATACCCCGGGGGGGGGGGGTTACTTGACCAGGTTTTGGTCGGGGACGTGCCATCGAAGCTTCAAAAATATACCCGTTCCTTATACCAATTTTGCGAAAAAGTATACCCGACTTTATACCAATTTGCTAAAAAGTATACCCGACCTTATACTTTAACCCAAAACGTGAAAAACCAAACCGATCCTTATACCAAAATCGTTAAAATC
>REGL01000011.1:464164-487489 GCA_004194395.1 Aurelia aurita complex sp. Pacific | reverse complement strand
AATCCTGTCCTGGAATTTTCAACCGAAAATGGGGCCCTATTGGCAGGCACATCCCGGGTGCTCAATGTATTAAGTAGACCCCCCGGGCCTTTTGTAAATTCAAGAATCGAATCAATGATGAATATATACAGAACGATGGTATTACCAATTTTTACATATTGCGGTACTTTATCACCTGGATTACCTGATTCTAGACTGAAAAAGATCGAAAGCATCGAGAAAAGGGGAAAGAACATAATTGCATCAACACTAGGAAAGAATATGGAAAATCGAATTCCATCAGTATCAAGCCTGATCAAAAGAAGAGCGTGTTCAATAGTATTCGATTGTCTAAACGATAACATTTGTGAGCTGTTTCAAAATTATTTTGAGAAAATGGACCACAAGTATGCAACACGAAGCAACCAGAAGTTAGCGAAATCACCGAAAGTGAAGCTTGAGACTGGACGAAAGGGTTTCTAATATCTTCCTGCTAAATCATTTAATGCACTACCCCCCGAAGTTAGGAGCGTAGAAATATAGAACTGTTTTCAGAAAAGCACTGGAAGAACATGTAAATAGGCATAAACTATATTTTTAATCATTTTAATGATTGTAAATTTGAAATTTTGTAAGATTTTACTTTTGATTTAACTTTAGGAACAGGACTCTAATGATAACAGTGCTGTTTACACTGATACATTATCCTAAATATCCTGCATAAAAATTCGATTTCTTATTTTTATTATTATTAATGACAAGGCAGCAGAGGAATCGAATTTTGAAAAACTTTAAAATCAAATGCGTAAAATGGTATTCCATTTTTTCAACTGAAATGCTCCAAGGGAATTTCTTGACGTTAACATAATTTGAATTACGTTTATAAAAGGAATTATGACAGGAACCATCTAAAGCTTTGGCAACCATCAAAAGGACTATAAATTCTAAACCGATTGAGGAAAATCAACATGACAGAAGCTTTCGATTTTTAAAGGTTTACAAGATGGCAGCAAGCTACAGTATGTACCTATGACGTTTTACGGTTTAGGCAGCAAAGTCAACTTATGAAGGATGGTGACAGGTAATATGTACCACAGTACCACAGGGACAGTACCAGGTACCAAAACGTCCCATATTCAGTACCATTAAAGTCAGTGCCAGAGACCATCGGAGCAGGAAAACAGACCATTTTAGAAATAAAGTTACGGAAAAAACTGGGAAAAAGTCGGAATGACAAAATCGATGATTTCCGTGTTCCGAGGCCTCGAAAAATGTCCTCGGTACCACAATAATTCCTACAAGGACCCAGTATCAAAGGTATATCCCCTGTCACCATCCACCTTATGATACAGCGACTTTAAGATCTTGCTGTCATTTTCATTTTCAGTTTCCGTTTTAATTTCTGTTTTCTTTTCGGTAGCAAATAGTAGAGAAAGCAGACGAACAGAAAGTCTGACAGTCGCAAGACAGAAGTGCGACTGACAGAATACAGGCGTGAGGCAGAGAGATACCAGGAGTGCAATTAAAGGTGTCATGACTAAATGTCTCCTTCGATTTCAAAGCAACAATTCAACATCTGTTTGGACGGTAAAGAGCGGCGGCAGAGAGAGAACTATGGAAGACAATACAATAATCCTCTTCCTGGAAAAGGTGCCTGATAAACGAGAATGGGAAAATATAGGCTTGCAAGCTTCTTATCGTGAAGAATTTAAAAACGTGCTGGGAAATTCCTCATGGGCCTATTTGGAAAAGGAATATTATTTTTGATCAATTCAAATCCTAGTAAATATTCGTTTGAATAGGTCAAGTCAAACCAATAAAATGAAACGAACAACGAGAATAGTATAAGGTCTCTAAAATGTGGATACGGGAACAGTAGAGCCTCGTCCAACGATACAAAACAATGTGCATTTGAGGAACCATTTAAGAAACTGCGAAGAAACTTTTATTACTACACTCTTTTTTTTATAAGAATATTGTTTATAAGAATATTCAGGCTCAGAATCATCCAAATTTTAAGAATATTATAAGAATATTGCTCAGCCTCAGCTCGCATATTTTGTCTCATTTTCCAGCAGTTGCCTGTTTTGCGATGTTCATAACATTCTTATTGTTACAACTGCTTAAATTTGTCTTTCGTTCGACCATTTCTTCATAATGATATGACACTTGTTTGAATTATGTTCCCCTCAAACTATACCAGATTTGAAAAAATAAGAATACTTTAAGAATATGTTAAGGCTCAAAATGAAAAATTACTTAAGAATATTGAGGCTGGAAAAAAGTTATAGTATTCTTATAAAAAAAAAGAGTGTATCTGATCATTTTACGACAGAGCTTTCCTTATTAGGCTGTCCTTAGCTTCTCGTAAAGATACGTGTATCGGAAACTAATATCCCGAGAGAAATACAACACAGCGAAAGTAAATAGTTATATTTTTTGCAAGTTCTTGACACAACGAAGAACGCTGCACATTTCAATACGCACTGGGCCAATACCTCTGCGACTCATATTAGACCTTGAGATTTTTTTTTACATTTTGAAGAAGTTTCGAATGTGCACATTCGTGGTAGAAGTTCTAACGACACAGCATAGGTTCCAAATCTTTAAAAAGGCTGGTGTAAAATTGAGTGACCTATTTCTTTGAACTGAATGACTTCAGAGAAACTTTAGCTAATTCTCTATAATTCTACCGGTGGAATTTTCTGAAATCTTCAATATTTTCAGAATTGGAGTGTTTTTCTTCTTTTTCAAGAATTCAAGAAAAATTTTCAAAGAAATTTAAAACCATCGTAATTTCTAAACAGTTTGACGTAACATGAAATAATTTCGCAGGAAACCATAGTTTATAAATGCCTACAATATAGTGTCAAGCAAAAGTCTGTCACTCATCTGGTTTATGACTTAAAAATTTGATGACGTCACATCCTCAAATGAATTGAAATGTAAGATACGCTGTAATTTCGAAAAATATTCAAAATTTCTGAAAAGTCCAACGGTAGAATTATAGATAAGTATCTAGAGTTTCTGTCAAGCCATTCAATCAGAAGAAATAGGTCATTGAATTTTACACCCACCTTTTTACACCGAAATAAAGATTTGGAACCTATGCTTAACGACACTCAAGCGAACCTTTAGCATAAATCAAAATGTGTAAAAAATATTGCTCAATCCAAGATCTTATGTAAAATGGCTGTGAGGTTTATTTTGTTATAATTCAATTTCTTACCTTCGTAATGAAGTTGCCTGCTCCTTGACTAACTTCAAACGAGATCCACAGCCAATGATCAAATTATATTTCCCTTTACCTGAAACCACAAATTACAATGAAATTAATATCTATTTGTTTCCATCTAATACCAGCTCAATATAAAATGACAAGTGGTCAGAGATCAGTCACAACTCCGTCCAATGATCTATGCTCTGTCAAAACAAAGATAACAAAACGCAGTAGGGTAGCAATGCCCATTTGAAAACTGCTCTTTTCTAGCTCTTTCATGACAAGTTTCGCACAGAAGGATACGTTTTTTAATATTCTGCTCTGCTAAAAATGTATGATACATGTTACTAGATTATTCTACTTACAAGCTACTTCACAGTAAATTACAGACACTGCTACAAGAACAAGACCACACGGGAAGCAACAACAATATCTGTCCAAGCCAAGACGTTCTACGATCGGGTCTACGATCAACAGTGTTTAGCAGCAACAGACCTGCCTATCCACAAAGTCTCTTTATTCTTATCTACAGCGTATTTTTTTCATCTTTTGCCAGTTGCAATAGAAAACAAAGCCGCAGGTTATTACAAAGTATCAAGAACTGAAAACGCAAGTACAGATAAAGAAATTTAATTGCGATAACAAGTTTGTTTTTCTGTTCTTAACTACATTTGCATTTCAAGGGAGAACGAGCTTGTTTTTATGTCAATTACTAGGCAACAAAAAAGGCTTATTTTTGGAGGGAACCTTGTCTCCAGGGCCTTTTGTCATATTGGGGCCCAATATGAAGAAAGGCCCTGGGGAAGAGGTTGACTTGGAGAATTAACTCATCTGGTATGAGAATTGCCCGTGAATCACCTTAAGTATCCTTTGATTCATTCTGTTCTCCAATATTATGTTTTAGTTTAGTTTAGTTTAATTTTATAGCTGCCATGCCTGTAATAAGGTAGAGCTTTTTTATTCTATTATGATGCAAAACCTTGATTAGTCAATTGACTAAAATCATTATTTTAGCGTACTTTTTTAGCATAAAATATGTCAACTTTGACAACTTTACATGGAAAACAAACTACGATTTCCCTACAGCTGCTGCACGCGATGTATTTCACGAGTGTATGCCATCTCTGTCGAAAATTAGACCAAGCTTATAGCAATTAGGCCTTACAACTGCTGCGATAGAAATGAATAATCCCATTTGGTTTGGTGTGAAGATTACACTGGGCTTTGCGTACGACAATGTTACATACAAACATACAACCATGTTCTCTTATGAGGACTGGGCCAATACGAGCTCAGCACAGGCGCGGATCCAGTGGGGGGGGGCCGGGGGGCCATGGCCCCCCCAAACTTTGAAAATTTCTCTTAAAATAACCATGGCACAGCTACACGATACCTCAGCTAACTACAACTACAAGCCAGTCAAACAAAACTCACAAACTAAAGTACAATTCATCAAAAAATATGAAAAGATGCGATTCTGAATAAAAATTTAATTCAGTGGAAATCGAACTTGAAAATCATTTGTTTCATTCACTTTGTCAAATTGTCGCTGCAAGTTAGGATCCTCCAGTGAACTTAGCTGTTGACATTTATTTAACAAAGACTCATATTTTCTGTTGTGAGAGTTATAAAGTGTCAATCAGGTCAATTCAATCTTAAGTTACACAGTTTAGAATGCAAGCGAAGCTTGTAGAAACTTGGTGAGCTATGAGAACTTTTATAACTTACTAGTGACTCCGATTATGGAATTTACAATTGGACATTTGTTTCACCTAACATGGAAATGCCTCTGATTNTGAGCTATGAGAATTTTTATAACTTACTAGTGACTCCGATTATGGAATTTACAATTGGACATTTCTTTCACCTAACATGGAAATGCCTCTGATTTGTGAATTTGAGATATGCCTCGTTTTTATGCCAGTTTTATTTCCATTGAGGTGGAGCATATTTCAGCGATAAGCATTCTCAAACTGGTGCTTATGATAAACATTTCATTGGTCCCTCACTTTCCAAATGATGGCGCGTTAGCTTTTGCACAAAATACACGTTTTTTTTTATAAGAAACTGGTTTATAAGAAACTAGTACTACGATGACCAAAAATTTAAGAAACTCTAGTACTACGCTCAAGAACAGATAAGAAACTCTAAAACTTTATTTCTGTATGTCTCTCTTATTCTATGTGTCTCTAACACAGGTATCTTTATCTTTTCTTGACTTTTAACTGCAAAATTGGTAAATTTTTGCCTTAATGTGCATGACTTCTTCTTGATGACAATGTAAATGCAAAATGGAAGCCCTTTGTCGAGAAGAAGGCTCAACTTCGAACAATATCGCAATTTTAGGCCCAAAAAAATAAGAAACTAATTAAGAAACTTTTACTACTAAAACATCGAAATTTTCATGCGAAATTAAGAAACTTTTAGTACTAAGTGCTGATCCAAGTTTCTTATAAAAAAAAACGTGTATAAATGCCAGTTTGTATTTGAGGAGAAGCATAATTAAATGATGGGCTAAATGATCTAGGATGAAGCAAAAAGGGCGTTTCCCACGTTTTCCGAGAGTCTGAAGGGCGTGGTCACGAAAAATTTTCCTGGGGGCTACGCCCCCAGACCCCCATTATCCTTCAAATGGCCCTCCCCAAAGTCCAATGCTGGATCCGCCCCTGGCTCAGCATGTGAGGTAATTAGGAGGGAGCAGGATTTTGCAAGCAGGTGAAAAAGAACAAAACGGTAATTTCATTTCATCTCATTTATTCACTATGAACAGGTGAAAATGTCACTAGATTTCTCAAAGAATTGAATACTTCACAGTACGGTTGAAAAATAAGAGGACAGATTTTCCATGACTTGAAATTTTGCAATTATAACGAAAAAGTTGCCTTTTTTGTTTCAGGAATCACCCCCTTTACCTTATGTTTAATGAAAAAGTGCCGTCACAGGAACATGACGAACATGTCTGCTGTGGAAACTAGAGATCAAGGTCGAACTCTCTTCAAACCGATGCCTCACCCGAAACCTCAGAAATTCCACAGGAAATCTTGAAAACCTTCGAAAATAAAAAAGTCCCACAAATCTCCCAACAAATGACTTAAATTAACAAAAAATTGACGAGTCCTTGAAAATCTCACCGATTTTTTAAATGTCCAAACATCTTGCAAAAGCTTTTGCAGAACCTGAAAAAGCTTTGAAAATCTCGAAGAACCTGAGAAAGCTATGAAAATCTCGAAGAACCTGAAAAAGCTTTGAAAATCTTGAAAACCTGAAAAAGCTTTGAAAATCTCGACAAAACCGAGGGGTGTATGTGCATCACTCTTCTGAAAAGGTTTACGACATTTTTTGAAAAAATAGGATTGTTACCAATTTTTCGCGGATCTTTCTTGACAATATAAAGATATTTTCCAAAGGTTACGAGATTTTTAAAAAATTATAAAACTTCCTCCAGCATCCGAGCATACCAGTACACGTGTTTTTGTTATGAGAAACTAAAAATTTGAGCCAGCACTGAAACTTTTGTTAGATTATCAGATTTGGAGTACTCGAGGTTCCGATCTTCATGTACTCCCTGTGGCCTGGTGAACATTTTAACATTGAAAATAAAGTAAAATACGGATTTTCGTGGCTCAAAATGATTAATTTCTTAAATAATCTTCCCTTGTTCCCTTGTAGTACTACACTGGAGATTCTTAATTTCTTAGCGATCTCAGGGTAGAAAAAGCATCAGATCTGAGATCACAAATGCTTGCTTGCTGGCAGTACAATAAATAGCTTACCGTTCGAATGATGCAAAGTTGTGATGACCAGAGCGAAGGTACACTGGGTACACTAACTTTAATCCAAAAAGTACCACAATTTACATCAGCCAAATATCTCCTCCAAGAATATCTCTTTCCTCTTGTAAAACCTCTGCCTGTGTCTGCTTCCCGTTGCGCTTCAGAACCAAATTTTTGAAATTTGGGTGAACTTGAGGCCTGCAGCAAATTCCTAGTCAAACATGAAATAAAGAGCGTAATTATAGAGCCTTTATATTATTGTTTGACAAACAGAAAATGTTGGATGTTTTGAAGAAAGGACAAGGTCTGAAATAATTTACCATTTAATCTTGTTTTGTAAATACAAATTTGTTAATGGAGGGTATCGACATTGGTAATTGGTGGTTGGCAGCAAATTATTTAGCAGAAGCTCATTTAATTAACCAGTATTGAATCACGATTAAAAAGGAACAAAATGAAAATTAATGTAATAAATGCAAATAATAAAAAGCTTTCTGTCAATAACACCAAACAACGCAATCGCGGACAAGACTGCTAGCGGATCAGGAAGTTTCGTGTCTCTTATCCTGTGGATTCTGAAATAAAGCATACCGCATACAAAATTTTCTTATTTTTGAACTATTTTGTGTGATTAGAAAAGAAGTTCACAGCTAAAAACATCAGGTTTGGGTCTAATTTAGTTTTGATTATGAACAGCATGGCTGCAAGATTTTATACGTTTTCCAATGCTGTAATCTTAAAAGTTTAATTAAAATTTCAAACAATTTTCATGGTTTGAATTAGCTTCTTTTATTTTATTTCATTTTATGTTAAAGTATAACGTAGCCTGGCTTAAAATTTTTTTGGAGAGCCTGATCTCAGGCTAAGTATAACGACGCTCCTGTAAAAGTGTAGCAAGTTATTATCATGAAAATGGAATTGAATTGGTTTGAATAATTAATTTCGACTCTTTCTTCGCTGCATTCGAAATGACAGTCTAAATGACCGTGGAAATAGAAATTGTTTTTATTGAAAAACGCTCGAACATGCGAACTATATAATATTCTGGGAAAATCTGTGCCTCAAAACCCAGAATTCAACATCCAGAATTGGTTTATTTTCAATTGAAATACTGTACGCAAGCTTCATAAACTTCAAGCTTCTCACACCCGAACAAAAATTTATTTACATGATGTCATGTGAGAATCTTCAGATAATTAAATGGGTAGCATGTTTCATAGAAAAGTCTATTGAATTACGTTCAGATGATAATGCCAATTGAACATGAGTACTCATCATCATAATTGCTATTATGCACTACATAAAATTATGTATGGCAGCTATCTATATATATATTTATTTAAACTAATTTTTAAAGAAAACTAAACTCTATAATCAACTAAATTAAATGTAAAGGAACTTTTTTTTTTTTTTTTTTTTTTTTTTAAAGGGTGTGTGTATATCCAGGCACAAATCCATTCATATGGTGTTATCTGGCCAGAGTTTCCCTAATATGGTTGGCTTGAATGAGGTACGATGCTAGAGCGGCTATTGTTTCATTATCGTTAGAGCTCATTATCTCCTGGAATTGCAAGTACTACCCCTTTCCCATTCCTACGCCACTGACTGAAGAGAGTTAGCACCATGCACAGTCGAAATTAGTTTTATTCATTTATATTTATATTTAATTTATTGCTATATTTCTGTTACTACATCTTTGGATTAGTTCTTTCGTTGCTGTTGTTGCTGTTGCTGTTTTAATTGGCTTCTTTTATTTTATGTTAAAGTATAACGACGCTCCTGTAAAAGTGTAGCAAGTTATTATCATGAAAATTGAGAAATTGAAAATTGTACGGTATTTCATACATTTTTCAATTTCATCAATATCAAACAAAGATATTTGCTTTAGTTTGTGTTTAGTTTTAGGGGAGGTCTGTCTCATGTCTTTCTGAGTGCGTAAACTCTTCAATACTATAAATTTTGTCCAGCCTCGATATTCTTTTGAGAAATTTTTGTTTTGAGCCTGAATATATTGTTAAAATAGTCTTATTTCTTTTCGAATCTAATATGGTTTCAGGGGAACATAGCTAAAAGAAATTTCAGGTCATTACGAGGAAATGGTCGAACGAAAATTCTCTGTTATGAACATCGTAAAACACCCAAAACAGGCAACTCCTAAACTCTCCTGAAAGATAAAACACAAATATGCGAGTTGAGGCTGGGCAATATTTTTATGATATAATATTCTTAAAAAGTTGATGATTCTGAGCCTGACTGTTCTTATGGGTTCTTATAAACATTATTCTTATAAAAAAGAGTGTATTACAAAAATATCTCGTTGAATTATTAGAAAAAATGCTGATCTATGAATGTCAAGAAATAAAATGAGTGATACACTGACCTGATATACCCTCTAACTGATGCAAAGAACAGGCTAAAATGTCTTGGATACCTTCCCTTTCACTCCAATCAAATTCTTAACCAGGATTTCATTTTCGTAAAGTCTTTGAGATACTGCAGAATCTTTAAAATCCTGACCTGACGCAAGTTCATTAGGCCTGCCAACAGGTGTAAAATCTTCTAGCTTATTATCAGGATAATATAAAAGACTCTGCTGTTAATGTTCTTAAAGTTTTGTTTCTTCTTTCAAATAAATTTGAGCATTTGATAGTTTATCAGTAACTAAAACCATCATCAAAGATTCCAATTCTCACGAAGCGTACGAGACAGTCGAAGAAATGTAGTTAGGTCAACACGTGGAACACTGCTCAAATGCAGCAAATAATCTCAGTATTATGAAGAGATTTAAATGTGTACATTTTAATTTACGCCTCCCCTTTGATATATATTTTGCGGATTTTATTAAAGAAATAGAAAGGCGGCATAAATAAGATTTCAAAATCAATTGATACTCAGAGATCTTGTGTAGTTTAGGTACGTTCTAATCTCGCGAAATTCTTTTTTTCGTTGTCAGCAAAAGCAGAATAAACAGAATCAATATCACACTGTTTCAATGGATAAGAACAAGGCGAAAAGAGAAGCTTTCGAGCAATTACTATGTTTATAAGAGAATTAGAAGCAAATCGGACAACTTTAAAAAGACTGCAGACCAAATCGTTGATTCTTTAAACAGAATCATCACGACTGGTATTCTGGTATGTCCGGGCTAGTCTATTGTTGCTGTTGTCATCGTTCTTATTGTCGTTGCTATGACGAAAACAAATTGAAAATGGCTACCGGGTGCGCCAAATAAACTATGCACGTTTGGCAGGCCACAATAAATCGTACACTGGACCGATTTTGAAGATTTATGACTTAATCGTTAGCAGAAAGCCTGAATTAGATTCTAGGACTTTTTGCACATTTTTCCGTTATCAGTTTTTAGAGCTAGAAGCGAGTTTCTTGAAATCTTCGTTTTCGAAAACATTGAAAACTATGAAAAAAACGTCGATCACATTTAAAAGATTCAACATAAAATAAGAAAAAAGAAAACGTAGGGGGATTTGGGGGTTTAGTACAAACTCTCGTCGTACAGCAGATTACAATTGGTCGATTTCTAAATCCCAAATCACCACGACAAAGTTCTCTCTTTGCCCATTCATGTCGATTCTTTGGAAAACTTGATCGATTTTTTTCATCGTTTTCAGTGTTTTTCAAAAACTAACATTTTAGGAAATTCGCTTCTAGCTCTAAAAGCTGAACACGAAAAAGATTGCAAAAATCCCAGTATCTAATTCAGGCTTTCTGCTAACGATTAAATCATTAATTTTCAAAATCGGATGTGCGTACGATTTATTGTGGCCTGTGAAACATGCATAGTTCATTTTAGTGCACCCGGTATTAATAGCTCACGGTTCAAATCTTTCGCTTGAAATGCGTTGCATTTATAAATAATAAACATGATTTTAATCAAAAATTTGCACCGAATGCTATGCTGTTTAGCCAAATTTAGCCATAACATACCAACGGAGGATGAACTTACCATCTTATTCACTTTCGTCCACTTCGCATATTATTGAATGAGACATTTTGCACCTTGAAGGCAATGATCTTTTCATTCAAGGATTCCACCATAGATGACTACATCATCAACTTGCAGGGCACAGCAGCACATTGACTGACTTGTCATTCAGAATCAGCAATCCTCCCTTTTCAGCTCACTTGTCGTCAACTATCTCGAATTCCACTTTAGCGGTTGGCGTTAAATTGAAGTGTGAACAGGTTCTCGCTGCCAAGAGCAAAGAAAGTGTGAAGCCACGCCCTAGCACGATCAATGAGATATTTTCTGACACAAAAAATTCCCCAAACTAATATCTCTCTTCACAACGTGTTATGATGCTAAGCATCTCAAAAACCAAAATTTGAAACAAGATATTCTTCAGTAAATTCTCACCTTCAAGAAATCATTTTACAAGAAACTCAAACCCTGAACTTTGGAGAATAATATGTTAATTAAGCTAGAACGATAGGCTGACGTGACGCCAAAAAGTTGGTTTCCTTAAACTGTACTCAAGTTTTATCTGAAATATTTCAATTAAAATATAAGGAATACCATAAGCCAGCAGTTCTCCACTCTCTGCACAACGCGTTGTCTTGCTACGTATGCACCTCAATCAAATTCTCCACAACCAAATTTGAAACAAACTATTCAGCTGACGTTTGACCTAAACATTTTCTGTTTGTCGGGATGTATTGTTTTGATCAGATGGGTAATATCGTGGCTTTGGTCAGCTTGAATAAATATAATCCGATATATGTAGTAAGATTAGGAATTTCTTGGCGAGCGTCTTGACGTTTTCATAAATCAAAGTATGCTATGAGTTCGTCACGAAACCAACAAAGATAAAAGAACTAATAAGATAGAACAGGAAGTATTTCAAGAAATGACATATGAAGAACTTTATGTTGGAAAGGGTAGAAACGAGGGACGTATCACCATTTTTTGCACATCATCCAAAAAATCACACAAAAAGTCACAGGAAAATCAATGCAAAATCACAAAAGATCACGAAAAAATTGCCTGATTTTAAAGATCAAAAAGTCGCCTACTTTTTGGCGAGAAGTGATTTGCCGCAGAAAACTTTCTTTTCGTAGTTTTCATGGATTTCATTCGATTCAGATCCAATGTTTATCATTAAATTAGCACGAGTAATATGGCAACATCTTGAGTTGCAGCGACGTGCTGTTGACTCGAGAGACATCACACACCAATCTTAGCCATTCACTCTTAGCTATTCTACAAAAGAGCCTGGATCGAGCGTTATTTCTATACATTTTTATATGCGAGGTTCGATCGAGTGGCGTTAGAGCCTCTATCGCTATTGTGCACATTCGAAAATTCTACAAATGTTGCAAACATCGCTCGATCCTGATTCTTTTCATAATACTGTAGCTAAAAGGTAATGAAAATATTGAAGTTGCCGGGGGTCAGATGTCAGAATACCGCGGTTTCGCTATTAATGCATTCTCAAGCCTTATATACAAAGAAAAAGGTCCACATTTTTCTCAAATCGAAAGATATTCACAAAACTATTTAGGATCGTTAATCTGAAATTTAGCAAGCTCTAATGCATACAGTTTTGTGTTAATGTGTAATAAAGTTAATAAGTTTCAAGGATTATATGTACAAGAAAAAGTTACTTAGAAATTGTCGATCTCTCTGGAAGCAGGAACATAATAGGCTATTGTAGCAAAGTTTAATTACAATTTGGTAAATTCATTCGCTAAGTTTTCAATTACATTTTTACTTCTAGGTATAGAGGGTGGTTCAAGGAAAAGGCAACATGTTTGGTGGGCTGTGGAATAAAAAGCAATGCGGCTGATATTCAAGATTGAAATGTTCATCTATCAGTCAAGGCTAACTTAGACGTGAAGATTTTGTGCAGTAACATTACTCATCATTTAGACCCGGAAATTAGGAAAATACTGGTAAGGGGTTTGTATGGGAACGAGAATTCCATGTTTGATATTGGTCCATGATTTCCTTGCCATTGAAATTGAAATTCGATTTCATTACAATAGACCTTTTAGCAATTCTGAAAAGAATCAGCATCGAACGCTATTTTATTACATTTTGTAGAATTTTCGAATGTGCACAATAGTGATAGAAGCTCTATCGCCACTCGATCGAACGTCGCATATAAAAATGTATAAAAATAACGTTCGATCCAGGCTCTTTTATAGAATAGCTAAAAGGTCTATTGTTTGTTTGTTTGTTTGTTTGTTTGTTTCAGAAATAGAATGTCAATTTCAATTGCAAATAAATCAAGACCAGAATGGAATGTGGAATTCTCGTATTTTCCTAATTTCTCGGTCTAAAAGATGAATGACTTTACCAAACAAAATGTTGGGACCTAAATTAGCCTTTGACTGATAGATTAACATTTCAATCTTGAATATCAGTTGCGTACTGTTCATTTCACAGGCCGCCAAGCATGTTAACTTTTTTCAACTCGCCTCGTATTTGGGCAAATCTATTTTACGATCTTACACAAGATTATCAATGAACTACCCAATCTCCAGTGTGTTCTTACCAAAACTAATCATTTCCCTCAAAAGTTTATCAGAAATTATCAAAATACTGATTTAGTATTTTCGCAAAGTTCTACAACCTCGTCTGATGCCTTTTGGATACTGTCCATTTGCACATCAACAGCCATTGGTCGATGAACTGGCGTAATGTTACATGAAGCACTGCCGCTGATATTATGAGCCTCGTTCTCATCTTCATCAGTTGCCATGACAATTTCATGATTTTCATGATTCGAATCATTGATCGTTATCTCGACTCTTGTTTCAGCTGCGGGGTATTGAATCAAATGAGCAACTTCTTCAGGAATGATTTTTGATTGTTGTGATTGTAACAGAAGTGATTCGGTTCGCTCAAGAATCGTTGGAAGGTCGATTTTATATGATAATTCGTTGATATGCTAGAAAGTAAATAAGATTTTTATTTCTTATCGGTTTATAGCAAATGATATATCTACCTTCAGTGAAAAATAACAGTTCACTATACTATCGAACTTTAAAGAGCAAAGTAAAAACGTCATTTCCATGCTGAGACAACATGGAGTCAATTGCTTTAGACTTTGTGAAAAGTATTCCACCATGGACTGTTGTGGGAAACGCTGAATAACAAATAAGATTTACGTATATGATACATCAAGCTTTTCTAATTCAATATTTTATTCTTGATAAATTTAGAGTCAATCTTAATCGCGGCGCGTGGCCAAGAGCCGATAACAGGGGGTTAAGCAAAATAAACAAATTTATGACACTAGGACAGACAAAGTAAAAGTAGTAAGACGCTGCGGAGGAGCATGACCCAGAGCCAATATTTTACTCAAGCGTAGTTTCCGTTTGAGAAATCTATTGAAAATGAAACACATTCCATTTATCGATATGATACGGTAACTAAAATCTTTCTATGGACAGAAAATGGCATATTGATTTGACTATTTGACATTTAATGTTATATGTTAATCTATGTGATCAAATCATTTTGAGTGTTGAATTTCACTTGATTTGCCAAAGAATTGATTTAAAAACGATGATGGTCGTCTTTTGTAAACAGAGAGCAGAACTTGAGAACATCGAAAGCTCATTGACGTACTAAAGATAGAAAGGTGTTGCACAGTTTAACAGTAAAGGTGTTGCCTAATGCTACACAACAATCTAGTGTGTAGTGAGTACACATTCCGAGGTAACAAATTTAGGTTGTTACACTGCTAAAACATAAGCTTTGCTAATATTTGTCCCAAGTTTCCAAGCCCCTAAACAGCAATTTTTCAAGTGCTATAAAATCAAAGAATTCGACCGTTCAAAAGCTTTCAAATTCTTACGCTTCCCAATTAGGTTGGAAGAGGAATATAATCTCGAAGTAAAAGATCTCTTAGCTATTTAGCATAAGAATTGGGAACAAGTGAAATTTTGTTGAAAAATGGCACAATGTCGAATAAAAAATTCAAGATCGAACTATATTAATCGATTGTTCGAAATTGGGGGGTTGGATCAGGATGAATGTTTTAGAACTGCTCAGTAGACCAGTAACATAATTCTATCCATTTTCATTTGATCATTTTCACACATATGGTAGCCCCCCAGTGAAAGGGCTGATTTACAGGGGGTCATGCTGTCACGTACAATATAGGCCTTGCACACATTTACAAGAGTTATCAAGACTTCTAAAGAATTTGCAAGAATTCTTCATATTTTGATAAGAACTGTTGGGCTATATGAAAGATTACAAATTTCTTAAAAAAGAATTCGTAAGTGTAAACAAATGATTTGCGGTAAAAAATTTGAAAATAGCCGTAAATAATAACGGACTCATCGTACTAAACCCATAAACGCAACAAAACACCGTAATCTGTAGAAAGAAGACTGTTAACTTTAATTCTTAAATGATTAAAAATATTCTCAGACTTCTTAGGCAGGAAAACCATATTGATGTGCACAAGGCATGTAGAACAATGTTTTTAAAACTACGTACCTTTAATATTTCATTAAAACCAAAGTGACTGGACATCATATGATCTTTTTCTCCTTCAAGAATTGCTAATGCAACAAATAGCTTGAAGTGCGGTGTCAATTTTTGTGTCCATAAAACCTGGGAAAAAAATAAACGTATAACAATAAAAGTACATATTTCGTGCGTGCAACTTGATTCGTAAAACCTGCTGTTTAATTAATGGAATCTATCCTATCTACGGAATTCAGAATAGACCTTTTAGCTATTCTGAAAAGAATCAGAATCGAACAACATTTGCTACAATTTGTAGGATTTTCGAATGCGCACAATAGTGATAGAAGCTCTAACGCCACTCGATCGAACGGTTTGTATACAAATAATGCTCGATCCAGGCTCTTTAGAAGAACAGCTAAAACGTCTATTACTTCACCAACAAGATCGCCCAGGATCAGCCCTCCAATTCAAACGCAACTCACATTTCTAAAATGGCCTGAAATTAGCGTGAAAGATGTTTTAAACAAAATTTCAAAGAAAACCTGCAATCCAATTCTGAAGTTGTGCTCTTAGAAAATAAGAAAGTTATCGCTGTTGCAGGTGAAATAAAACGGGCTAACGAAAAGTCTATTAGGATCCCTGTTTTGTGAGTCATTTGGTCTGTACGATTTTTGAAAGAAATGAAAATTTACTGCCACTCAGAGAATAATGATATGGAGATTTACTATCAAAGAGATCAAAATTGCTTTATTCCCTCCTTACCTCCCATAACAGCATCGTATGTTCGAAAGTAAACTCTCGTTTAAATGTCAGTAAGAGCCATCTGAAGCAAAAGAACAAATTCCCAGATTCCCTTGCCTCTGAAAAAAAATGGAGAAACATCAGTGGAATGAAAAATAACCTCGCAGGTTCTGCTTGCTCTTGCAGTACACGCCCTACGCCTTCTAGAATGTTCCAATAAAGGTCTTTCTTTGCAGGTCGTAAGTTGGCAGAGTGTTCAACTCAAATCACATCTAAAACAGTGATGGCATGTTGAGCGAAAAAGGGATGTTTAGAACTTACTGGGGTACTTTTGCATGGGCGAGATTTTTATTTAAAATACCTTATCAAATGCAAAAGCCATGATTTGAAAGACCTCAAACTGAATAATAAAAGCTCTACTAAACAATTTCTAGATCAACGAATAAAAATGTTGGGAAAATTCAGTTCATTTTAGAATTCCACTACATACAAATACCATTAAAAGAACGACAAAATTCTACATCAAAACAACAAATTACAGTAAGAAAATACAAATAAAAAGAAAATAACTTTATAAGGGAGTTTGTATGTAGGGCATTTCTTAATGGGAAAGCTCTCTCAATAGGTAATCTAATCGAGGAGAGAGCACCCCTTGGTTGAAAACAAAACTTTGGGGTTTGATCAATTATGAAGGTCCCATTAATCAAACAACAATATCATCGATTTCGGATTTTTATCTTTTTGAAATTATGAAATTAGGACCTTGGTTTCGGTCCGTATATTTTACTAAACATCATCCAACGAATATTCTCTACCGGGTGTCCCAAAATGATGTGTTATCGTTTGATTGCTTATATGTTCATAACCAATGAACCGATTTTCAAAAACTTTATTTTATCTGATTGCCGAAAGGCTAAATTGTATTCGAGGATGTTGGTTGCGGTTTTACGCCAACGTTTTCATGTCGAAAAGATGGTTGATAAACCTGCACAGATTCAAGTCTTAGATGGCATGAAAAAGAAACGTCATGAAAAAGCAACAGCCTACGTTTCTAGTCAACATTTCAGATGTGATACAAAAGGCTGAACTTATTTGTCGTTCATAGAATATGAATTCAGTTTTAAAACTGAAATCAGAGAATAGTCAGAATACAAATACGAGTTCAGCCTTTTGTATCACATATAAAATGTTAACTAGAAAAGTAGGCCGTTTCTTTTTCATGCCATCTAAGGCTTGAATTTGAGCAGGTTTATCAATCTTCTTTTCGACATGAAAACATGGTCCCAAAACCACAACCAACATCTTCGAATACAATTTAGCCTTTCGGTAATCAAATAAAACAAACTTGTTGAAAATCGGTTCATTGGTTTGGATATGTAAGCAATCAAACGATAATACATCATTTTGGGACACCCGGTACATTTGTGAAAATCATTTCTTACCTAAATATTGATGAAACTGTGGATAATAGAACTTGATAAGTGTTCCCAAATTTGAGAGTTGTGTTTGCATAAAATGTTGCATAACTTCAAAATTATTGGCTTCCTTTTCCATCAGGCCACAAAAACACCAAAATGAATCAACCTCATCTTCCATCAAAATTAGAATTGGTGACAACAAATCTGACATCCCTTGGACGTATCCTACGAGAAAAGAGAGCGATAAAAAATTTGGGGAAACAAAACAAATGAATTTACTTATCCCATGAGATATACAAGCGGGTAGGTTCCCCTGAGATAAGTAAGTGGCAGTTCTGCATAGAATAAGGCCCAAGGGACCACAAGGTATATAAGCAAAGAAAGAAGTCAAAGTTATCACACGTCGACAGTGATTCTGGTAATAAGACATACAACCCCACGCCACCCTCCCCTCCTTCGGAACCTTGTTATTTGATGATAATTGAGAATTAATTTGTTTGGGAGCTCGACATTTTTGGCTGAGAATCACTAGACTGACCATACTATACTATAGCGTTAGTCTAAAGTAGTGTTGATAAGTAAATAAAGTTATTTTCGATTGAGTTAGACGAATTAGAAAATAATTTGTAATTATTGTGCAAAATGTAGTATATTCCAGGGGCTGTTAGCGAAATCGTTGATCATGTTTCCACTTGATCCGGATTGATTTTTAAAAATTGTCGGGAAACAGTTGGGTCATATACCAGGGGAGTCAAAAAAAAGGTCAACACGTTTGGTGGGCTGTGGAATAAAACGTGTGTGGCCGATATCAAAAACTGAAATACACGTCTTTTATATATAAGAAAATGGTTTATAAGAAACTAGTACTAGGATGGCGAAAAATTTAAGAAACTCTAGTATTATGCTTGAGAATTGTTGAGAAACTTTTAAAGCCAAGTACAAGGAAATCATGGGAAAATTGCCGTTGAGCTTTAGTCTTTTTAATAATATTCATGATAAATTTATGTTTTGAGTCGAATAGAACTCTCCTTCTTGCTGAAAATTGTGCTGTCTGTCAAGAAACGAACACATGGCAGTGGTAGAAACTACATGCATCCAAAAAATGCAAAAAATAAGAAACAAATTAAGAAACTTTTGGTACTAGAAAGCTGAAATTTTTACGTGAAACTAAGAAACTCTTAGTACTATAGGCTGATCCAAGTTTCTTATAAAAGAAAAAACGTGTATCAATCTATCATTCAAAGGCTAATTTAGATGTGAAGATTTTGTTTGGTAAAATCACTCATCATTTATTCTCAGAAATTAGGACAATGCTGGTAAAGGGTTGGTATGTGAACGAAAATTCCATTCCATGTCTGATTCTGGTCCATGATTTATTTGCCATCGAAATCTAAATTAATACAATTGTCAGGTTCAAAAATAGAATTGAACATAACTCTTACCAAGATCAAAATTGTACATACAATACGTCATTAAAATGTCGAACAACTTTTGTGTATTTTCATTAGCTTCTGCTTTGAAGAACGGATGAGTTCGATCTGTCCGAATTGAATCTTTATCTGAAAAAGGAAAAGTCATCATTCCTCGCATCATTCAATCTTACTATAGATTTGTTTAAAAGCTACTTTTTTCTGTATTCCATTTTACAAGACAAGTTACTTATTACGCTACTTACTAATTACTCTACGAAACACGTGGGGAACTTCTTTACGATTTACGAGACACTCAGTACAAACATTGCATCACTATATATGTCTTCCTATGTTCAAAAAACGAATTAGATGCTGGAATGGTGGAAAATGCAACTGTAGGCTTTGCAAAGTATATATCCCGCAGGTTGGGTTTCTAACATGATAGATTTTATAGATTTTAACTCTGATTTGTCCTGTAATATATATTAATAGTTTTATTGCAAATTATGTATATTGTAAATAGTAGGCCTTAATTAGCTGTAATTTAGCTATTCATTATTTTAGCCTACTTTAAATAGATGTTTAATAATAATAATAATAATAATAATATGTACACCAAATATAGTGATGCAATATTCAAACTATATATGTACACTACATAACCAGAAAGCCCCCGTCCGTTATTGGTCTCTTTCGTTTGTAAGTCTGTTGTATATTAGATGGCAGGTGCACAGTACAATGCACTGTGGTCCGGCTGGAGGGGGAAGATGCCAAATGTCGCAGTTTTTGCGATGTTTTCTGTTTTCTTCTTTTAGCTGGATCGCAGTGAGGAAGTATAGTATTGTACCGGGTGAGTCAGAAAAAAGGATCCCCGCTTGGAAGGCCACTGCTCCATGAATATCAAAGCAATAATATTGAAAAATGTCTTGTTTTATTGCCAATATGTTCAATTGGGTTCAATAATTTACCCGGCCTTAATCGGCCATTCCTTCCCGTGGATATGGGTGATTTTCTGCAGAAAGCCCCTTCAAAAAACCTGCAAAAACGAATGAAAACAATGAGCACATTTTCCTTCCTAAAATTGATGACACTCACATAAATTCATGTATTTTGTCCTCTTGGGAGAATGGAATCCCCCTGAATAGGTCATCGATACCAGGGGGAGGACTCGTTCATCCTCCCAAGAGGATAGCACGTGCTAAAGCGTTCACAAGTCATTGCTGTAAGGCCATTGTAAGGCAGAAATGTCAGGGAAATCTGTTCATGATTTTGGGCACGTTTTGAAGGACTTTTTGAAGAGGCTTTCTGCAGAAAATCCCTCATAATTTCAGAATGGAGTAGCCGATTTCAGTCAGGTAAATTTTATAGTAGATTTGAACATTTCTACCATAAAACTATATATTTGCCGATATCATTGTTTTGATATCCAGGGAGCCGTGACCTTTCAAACGGGGATTCTTTTTTCTGACTCACCCGGTAGAGTAATTCTTGTAAGTAGTGCAGGTTGTAATATGTATTGTTGCATCTTATTGGATTATATATATATATAAAACAAACACTGTATTAGAATAAAATGGAAATGTTGCTGCTGAATGGTAACAATATTTAGCATGTTGGATCTGGTACGCTATAGACTTACCATATGGCTATTAGAATTGGATCAATGACGTGAGGACGGGAAAGAAATACCGTCTGAACACTCACCTACGAGATGCTTTCTGCTTGCAAATTCAGCGAACCTTTTTGTCTGCCCAGGTGTCATCGTTTGCCATTGTCGTTTCATTGTGAAATATTCCTCACTGCAAAATAAATGTATGGCGGGTTACTCACACAACTGTTTCCAGACAGACACACAGACAGCCGGACAGACATTTGCAATACAATAAATACCCGTGTGTAAGAACCTAATGGATTAAGGACAGCATAGGGCTCAAATCTTTCAAATCTTTAAAAAGGTCGGTGTAAAATTCTATTGCAGTTTCCTTTGAATTGGATGGCTTGAAAGGAACTCATGGTACTTTGCTGTAAATCTGCCGTGGAAATTTTTTGATATCTTATTTTTTTCAAAATGGCAGCAATCACATTATTTTTGAANGACAGACACACAGACAGCCGGACAGACATTTGCAATACAATAAATACCCGTGTGTAAGAACCTAATGGATTAAGGACAGCATAGGGCTCAAATCTTTCAAATCTTTAAAAAGGTCGGTGTAAAATTCTATTGCAGTTTCCTTTGAATTGGATGGCTTGAAAGGAACTCATGGTACTTTGCTGTAAATCTGCCGTGGAAATTTTTTGATATCTTATTTTTTTCAAAATGGCAGCAATCACATTATTTTTGAAAAATTCATGGAAATTTTGAAAAAGAATTAAATCATCGTAAATCCTAAACTAATTGAGGAAACATTATATAACCTTCAAGAAAACCATAGTTCATGAAGGTCTACAATATGATGGCAAGCAGAAATTTGTAGCTCTTCTAGTTTAGGATTTAGAAATTTGATGACGTCATAGCCTCAAATTTGATAAATGCCGCCATATTGAAATTAATCAAGATGTCAATAAATTGCCACGGCAGATTTACAGCAAAAAGCCCAAAGTTCCTTCCAAGCCATTCATTTCAATGAAAACTGCAATAGAATTTTACACCGACCTTTTTAAAGATTTGAGCCCTATGTTATTAAGAACGAGCAGGCTGAAATTTACAAATAAGCAGCTGGCCCTATTTTATAAGAACCCATTGTATAATTCATTGTATAAAAACAAGGCTGGCATGTAAAATTACATTTTCTTATAATCGGATGTTTACTGTGTTATACAGTCATTCGATTCCTGAATACGAATTAAACTTTAAAACGAAGAGAAAGTAAAAGATTGAAAGAAGCTTTGAGAATTCAAAAAAAAGGTTAAAAAATAAAAACTGAAGAAAAGAAAGAAAGAAAATAAAGAAAAAAAGAAAGAAAGAAATTAAAACAAGTAAAAGATTGTGAGAATTAAAAAAATTCTCGTCCAGCTTTCTTAGAGAAAGTAACAGATTAATGATAATCAACAAACGTGGCGCAATTAGTTTTTGATAGTTTCTTGAATATCAAAACTTGTTTGGGGCTAGGCTAACAACTGGCCGCTTCATTTCATCAGAGTCCAGAAAAAGTCAAGGCTCCACGGCTGCGAGCCAAGCAGGAGAAAGGTTATGCTTGTTAACGCCATATTTGAGGAAGGTTTAGGACTTTTTACAAGAAAACTAGAAAGAATTTGGGACATTCTGGCAACAGCAACTGGTTTGTAAATTTTAGGGCCATCAGCAACGCAAGAAGCTCGAAAAATCTGGTTGCTTTGATTTGACAAAATGAGGAAAGTTTACCGAACGAAATTTGTATCAGGAGGAAGGTTGTACCAGTCTGAATGTTTGATCATTTTTCAAAGACCAAAACTTTTTCTGGCCTAGCAGCTGGCAGCCTCATTAAATATAAGTAAAAGACTTACGACTTGGCCTCTTTCTGTTTAACTCTTTCTTCATACGTCGATTCATAATCATAATATCCAAGTAAGAATTTCCATGCTTCTCTTCGGATGTCTTCATGAATCCCCTAAGGACAAAATAAATATTTTTACGATATTGGTTGCTACCACAAGACAATTCATCATCCACAGTTTTTTGCTGCAAAATAGCATACATGTTGATCGTCACCCCTTTAAAAACTTCTCGCTTCTATCGCGATCTATAACAGCATAGGTTCCAAATCTTTAAATCAGCGTAAAAAGGTGAGTGTAAAATTCTATGACCTACTTCTTCTAGCTGAATGGCTTCAAATAAACTTTAGCTATTTACCTTTAATTCTACCGTTGGACTTTTAAGAAATTTTGAATACTTTTTTTTAAATTACTGCTTATTTATATCATAACTCATTTGAGGATGTGACGTCATCAAATTTATAAATCATAATCCAGAAGAGTGACAGACTTTTGTTTGATACCATATTGTAGACATCCATAAACTATGGTTTCACTCGAAATTATTTCATGTTGCGTCAAACAGTTTAGAAATTACGATGGTTTTAAGTATTTTTGAAAATTTTTCTTGAATTCTTGAAAAGGAAGAAAACACTATAAATCTGAAAATATCGAAGATTTCTGAAAAGTCCAACGGTAGAATTATAGCAAAACAGCTGAAGTTCCTTTGAAGCCATTCTGATCAAAGAAATTGGTCACTTAATTTTACACCAACCTTTTTAAAGATTTGGAACCTATGCTGTCTATAATACGCCCATCATTATACATAAATAAAATCTACCCGGTCACCCTAATCGTATCTAGCGGAAATAAACATTTCTTCTTG
>REGL01000011.1:408271-447782 GCA_004194395.1 Aurelia aurita complex sp. Pacific | reverse complement strand
AGTGAAAAAAATTAAAATGCATATACCGTAAAAGCTCTTTGAAGCACCCTTCTCTATTAAGTCCCCCCCCCCCCCACTTATATCAAATTCCAGAGGTTACCAAAGATTCTCCATGCATTGAGCTAAATAATTTTGCAAGTTAATTTTGATGTGTTTTGAGATAAAACTTTGTCAAATTCATGCATTTAAGTCATAAAATTGTAGGTTTCAACCGCAAAATGTGGTGCAAAATGCACTAAAAAGTGTCAAAAATTAAATAAGCACCCGGGGGCTTAATAAAGCTTTTATGGTAAGCATAGAGAAAGATAGAATCTGGGGAGGCTGCCCGTTACCAAGGCCATTGTTTACAGTATTTAGGTGGATCTTTCACCTGAGTATAACTGATCTTTACAAACTTTCCTGATGCTGGAGAGGGCTTACCTTCAGAAATGAGTCTTCATCTGTGACATCATAGACCAAAATTGCACCATTGCTGAAACAAAAAAAGTAAATTCAATGAACACAAGACTAAGTTTCCACTGTTTAAATCTTGTACATTGAGTAGAAAGAATAGCATTCACCAATTGCAATCAATCATGAAATAATTATACTGTAGACTGTACCTGTCTCTATAGTAAATTGGGCCAAGTGCATGAAACCTTTCTTGTCCAGCAGTATCCTGCAAAAATATGCCAATGAGTTTAAAACTATGATGATTGAAGGGGTCATACAAACAATAATTACATAGAGAATGCCAGAAAAAGAACAGAAAACTGTCCTAGTTTGATTGTAATGCAGTTCAGGTAATATTTTGTTTTGATGATAAATTGCAATATAAAAATGAATGAACCGAGCTGAGTGGAGTATTCTATAAAGAGGAAAGAAAAAAGCCTACACATGCCAATGTTTCATTAGCTACACAATTTCCATGCATGTGCAGAGATTATCAAATACAATACACATATTTTTATAAGAAACCGCTTGTAAGAAAATCAACTCTCAGATCACCAAAAAATTAAGAAACTCCAGTTCTGGGAACATATAACTTACAAGAAACTAATTGTTTCAATGAAGGAAGTCCTCAGCATATTTCTACTAAATTTTCATTTGTTTCCCGTACTATATCACTCGAAAAGTACTTGAGTAATGTCTAAACATAAAAAAGGCTTGAAAAAATTGCTTTGAAATGCTCATCAGGGCACAGGTAGTAAAAACATGAAGATTGTTGAGAAGGAAACCTGTAAGAAACTAGTATGAAACTGTAAGTAAATAAAATCTGATAATTTTACAAAACATTCAGTACTGGCTCAAATTCTCAGTTTCTTATAAAACTGCGAAGTCAAATTTCAGAACTGTACGCCAATGGCTTCTTTGATTCCGTCCATTTGCTTTAAATAGCTGTATCAATAATTGAAATTATCTCAACATCTGTACACTTGGTATCAATAGAGCCTCAATATAATATGAAGAAAACATAGTTACCCATATTGCCAGATTTAGTCTCTTTCCATCAATATTTAATCTTCTGTTCAGGAATGATGCCTAAAATTTAATGATCTAAAAATATCAAAATGTTTTCTACTTTTAGTTGTATACTTTTGTTACAAAGTATGTGTAGTAATAGTAATAACGTTGTTTTTTCTTTCTTTTTCTGGGCATTGGCTAATTTGACTGCCCTCAGCTATAAATTTTGGGTGCTCTTCTTACTATTTGCACCCTCCACTTCATGTTGGGCATGCCTTCATATTTGTTCGGGATACTGCAAACTCCCCCTTTTGTAAATCACAATGGAAAAGACGTTACCCCGACTGATTGGCTCGCTGATCAATGGACGGAGCGAAGAGTTTTGGGGCATGCGCGAATTCACAAAGGAAAAATGAAGGACAATGACCCTGAAATCGCCAGTGCGCAGATCCAAAGATCTGAGACGGGGGTCTAGCTCTTCTGGGGAATTTCCGAAAGACTTTCAGTGATAGTATCCCAAACAAATATTGGGCACAAATATGAACACTTCGGTCTCACATTTAAACCTCAGGAGTGTAAAGTTAACCGAATGACTGTAAAATCAACATTATTGTTATGTTTCTTTCCAAATTTCTCTTAAATTTCTTTCAAAGAAATTCGTCTTGGGTGCAGTATGGTATGGCCATACTTCCAGACTGGATAATTTCAATAATAAGTAGCTGATAAGTATGATATTGCTTGACAAGACAAACATTTGATATCTAAATAAGATGTGAAGGACCCAAAGAAAGTAGACATCACACTCCTTGATGATAATACCATCTTGATTCTATTTACGGTCCTATATTAACCATGTGACGTCATCAAAATCTTGCATCAATCACATGAACTTGCAACACTTTTCTGCTGACTGCTATCCTTCATCACAGGTTTCATTCACAAGATTAATCGTTATAACTCTAACCTTTTGTGCACAAAATTATTATTACCTGCAACGTTTGTAAATGTTTGTCATTGAATTTATCTTGACAATATCGTAGAACTAAACTGGTTTTCCCAACACAACCTTCCCCAAGAAGGACGATTTTAAAATGATTTTTTCTGCCAGCAGCAGCCATATTCCCTTCTCAATTAACGATTTCCGATGTTTCAAATCTTTCAGTTGTGATAACGATCAAGTCTCTTTCTTTGTAAATGCTACAGCAACGTTAAATATCAATATCAAACTCCAAGCAGTGAGTTGGCCTAACTTGAACAAGCCAGATCTTATCACTGAGTCAGTTGGCCTAGGCAATATCTTCCCGAGTGATACACAGCATGAATCGACGTTAAATGAGCCAAACCCGCGAAGTAACTTTGATAAGACTTCGATATCCAAGTTAAATAATCATTTGAGAGTATTTGTGCATAAATAACAGAACAATTTGATTTGTAATTCAGCTTGTTTAAATGCTTCGTCAGGAAGCTTCTCGACCACTGCCTCCCTCTTCTTCTTCGCAATTTCCACTTGGATGGTTTTGCTTTTGCGGAACACCCGGTTCTTTAAATGTCATTATTCAAAAGTCAGATGTAGGGGAGAGTTTCTGAAGTGACGTCACAACCCTAACATCATGACATTTTACTAATTTTTAGTTGGACAAAATGAACGTAATGCTCCTTCTCAGAAGCTGAGCACAAAATTAACTTACTATACGCTTCCACCTTATCATTATTGCTTTGAATCTAAGGTACTTATAAGGTACAAACTTTACAAAAACATTGAAATGCAATTCAATTAACTCTTTAAGTAATAGTGTAGTAAGCTAGATTACACTACTTCATGTAAACCAGCGCCTAGTTACAAGGCGCCAAAAGTAACATTAATTGAGTTGAATTGATCAATTGATCATTTGCTTTGCACAGTCGAAACAAGGCAGACGACAGAGCATGCAAGACAGAAAAATAACAAAATCAAAGACGAAACAGCGCCATTGAAAGAGAGGAACCGTTGGATAGGTGGGTATGAATGAAAATAAAACGAGCATGCATGCTGTCATGCTATCATTTCTTCGAAATGGAGTGCGAGAAAGGGCGAGGCGCGGCAGTCGGACGGGGGCCTAGTCTATCCCTGCCTCCGCTGCTCTTCCCGCCTGTCAATATCATGTCCAGCATGAACAATTATAAGGCTATTTAACCTGTGGGTAATACCCATGTTATAGGTTTGTACAATATTATTATAGATAGATATGGTAGGTCCCATTGTGATATTTGCGGTTCATTTAATGACATTTGCCATTCATTTAATGAGTGGGCCCTGCAAGGCCCTGCATTCTATAATCGCTCCGCACATGTGCCATGCACACACCCATTTCTTTCCAACACAGTACTTTTCAAAGGAATCCTGAACAGAGAACAGACATCAACCCCAGTGGGTGCACTGAAGCAATGACGGACACTTTGCCAAATATTGGGGGGCAAAGCTATTATTTTTGGTTAAAAAGCATTGTTGTTTCTATTGTTTTCGAACAAAAGATCTTTGTTCTAGCCAACATTGGGGGGGTGATTGCACCCCCTGGCCCTCCCTAGGTGTCCACCACTGTACTGAAGCATACAAATGGCAAGGGGCTTGACTCACAGAAGGTGTGCAGAGTATGGCATTTACACACTGGAGATTGTCAACAGGCTATTCAAAATAGACAATAAAGAACACAATTAATTTCTCCTTGCACACCGGAGATCTCTTTGAAAAGAGCCATATTTTGCAGACTGGCTCAAAAATGACCAGGAACAGAACCCAAAAGGGTATATGCATTCAAATTCACCCCTAGGAATATGCTGTTTGCATAGCGTATTCAATCTGATTGCAAGGTTTGCACAAATTATATATTTTTACAAAGAGCAATGCCCTGGAAATGTACCAAAGCAAGAATTATTTGAAAAATCTCATAATTCAGATTGTTGACTGGAAATCAAGAGATAATGGGAAAAAATTGAGCTACTGTTCCAAGGACTCAGTGGCCGACACTTTGCCAAATATTGGGGGGGGGGCGAAGCTATTGTTTCAGTTAAAAAGCATTGTTTATTTCTATTGTTTTCAAACGAAAGACCTTTGTCCTAGCCAAGATTAGGGGCGATCGCACCCCCTGGCCCCCCAAGTGTCCGCCATTTTTTAGGTGAAACCACAATCTGTTGTGTTAGTATTATAGTTGTTTGTCAAACAATCAAAATAAAAAATGTCCATTTTGCGTTTCAAAAGCAGTCTACATGTGGGGGTGGAATGATATTTGCTGTAAGCAGCCTATTATAATCATGCAATCATGAAACGTCAAAGGTAGTCGTGCCACCGTGCCAAATTGAGTGAATTTCGAACAATTTTGTCTGGTACGGCAAAAGCTTTTCCTTATAAAATAGAGGTGCTGCAAGTCGAGCCTCGGTCAAACTCAAATTTCTATGGTTCGGCACAGTGCGGCATGACTTATAGAACGGGCCTTAGTGTGTCTCTTGTTTTGTGGAGTTTTCATTTGTCTGATTTCAATCACAAAACTGCTTTCATGGGTAAACGGGTTATTGAAGTTGTCAATTCCAAATGAACAATGATACGAGTTGTAGCTGAATGACTCTTGAGATGGGAGGAGGAGATATGGGCATTGGTTGATCTTTTGATTCAACAGAACTAAGTGCAAGAACAAGCAGCTGCAAAACAGGAATCAATCTTCGGATATTGTCATGCCAACAGATTCAGTAAGGCATATTCTTAACTTTAGTTCCATCTGTTGGTTCTGTTTGTTTTCAATGCCCAAAACGCTGCACTAACTGGCTAAGGTTAATTCTAATTGTAAGTTATTTTTCAGAAAAGTCAGTGGCTGTCACAGAAAAGGAAAGCATTCTAAGGAAATAGCTTGTAGTGTAGCCTGCGCCAGAGTATGATAAAAACATCGACAACGTTGGGAGAACCTTCTGATGTCTGGAAATGACAATATACATGTTAAAAATTATCAATTTATGTACCCATCAGTTGCTGTATGGGAAGATTTTGATCAACTCAAAGTGACAAAAAGAAAGAAAGACAAATCCAAATCATTTAAGAAATACCAAGACAAAAGAACAACATACTACAATTTTAATGAGCTTGCTAATCATGAGGAGACAAAGATGAAAAGGTAAATTATACAGAGTAGATTATTTTTTCTGAATTTACTGTAAATTGAATTTTATCCTGTTTTAAATTTGAAGGTTTTAAATGTTTTGAATTTGTAGCAACTCTGAATTTGTAGCTTAAGTTTTATGACAAGCATCTTGTGAGAAATTTTCACATTCTGTTAATCAATAATCATTGAGAGGAGTGGAGAGTTCTCCTTCACCTTTCAAGAAAAGACCTTTTAGCTATTCTACGAAAGAGTATCTAGTGAAAATGTACGGTCTTTGATATGGCTCAAGAACTCTTATCAAAGGGTGAAGAATTCCTTGCAAATTCTTAAGAAGTCTTTGGATGAAACTTGTAATGTTAATGTATGCAAAACCTGTACTGTAAAGGATGTATGCAAATTTGTATGAATCTTAGGACAAGAAGACTATTAATTTACAAATGATTTGCATTGTTCATTGCACTGCAGAGGACTGACTCTTAGCTTATTAAGAGACC
Source organism: Aurelia aurita complex sp. Pacific (assembly GCA_004194395.1). Lineage (NCBI taxonomy): Eukaryota > Metazoa > Cnidaria > Scyphozoa > Semaeostomeae > Ulmaridae > Aurelia > Aurelia aurita complex sp. Pacific. The sequence continues at coordinate 441,718 of REGL01000011.1, read as the reverse complement.
TTTAACTATTCTAAAAAGAGAATCTGAATCAAAGAATATTTTTCTAATTTTGAATGATTTTCCAATTTGCATAACAGGTGATAGAAGCTTCAATGCTGCTCAATCAGACCTCCGGTATAAAAATGTATACTGTAAGAATATCACTTGATCCAGGCTGTTTTGTAGAATAGCTAAAAGGTCTATTACCCAATGCATATCAAAATATCATTTTGTTTACAACCACACTGCTTTCATGTTCTTATGATAAGGCCTCTTTTACCTTGTTTTGCTTCAAACTGAAAACCACTATTTAATCTCTGATGCATTAATGGTAAAATACGAGCTGAATGAAGTCTAGAATTTGCTGAATGTGGTTATGGAATATTTAAAATACCATGTTTGTTTTAATTTTGGTTAAAATCGGAATGAAAGAAATAGATCACAGCTTTGCTCAACTTAGAATACTGGATAAACAATCTCTCTGATTAGGCCTATTTGATCAGATTCTATTTCTGTTAGTGTTTTTTTTTATTCTTGTCTCACATTAACTGTAAGACAAAATTGTCCGCGAATAAAAACAATAGACATTCTTTCATGTTAAGAAATATTTACAATCTTTCATATGGATCAAGAATCTTTATCATAATGTAAAGGATTCTTGTCAAGCTCAGCGCGTTCAAACATAAGATCAAAGTGAATTTTTTTCCAAAATATACAAAAAGAGGAAGATGACATTTATGTCTTCTATTAAGACTCGTCATTGTCTCTCAAAACTATGGTATGATCTTACAATCCATGTTTTGGGCCCTAGATAAGATAGCCATTTTTACAGATAAGACAGACCACGGAAAACAGCTAAAATTTTTCCTTTCTCGCTTTTTCTCGTTCTTCCAGCACCTCTGAGGGGACCATAATGGAATTATGGTCATCTTGACCTTTTAATGCTATTCCTGCCACTGTAATTAAGGGTGTTTTTCCTTTACGTTTTTAACCTTATATATTGTATTGTATCTATTTTTATTTTATAAACTTGTAAATATTTTTAAATAACATGGCAAATGATACATACATTCATACATACATTCATATAATACTAATGTGCACAATGCCTGTACTGTATGTTCATTGTTGCATCCTTCGAGTGTGAAAATTTAGGCTATGGAGTGATGAATCAATTTAATTTTCTTTCCAGAAAAGATCAACCAAAGAAAACTTTAGGTGCTTTTATTCATCCATCGCAGTTTACGCTAGATCATTCTGTGTTATTGCCCTCATCAAGAGCTGCTGTTCGATTAGAACCGATCAAGAATGCACCGGTAACTTTTTGTCTCCTTTTATTTTTCAGACAAAAGTCTGTCTCAGGTTATTCAATTCATTCTATTTTATTCATAGAAATACATCCTAATACATGGTTATGAGTNCTGTCTCAGGTTATTCAATTCATTCTATTTTATTCATAGAAATACATCCTAATACATGGTTATGAGTAAAAATGTATAATCAAGCCTGGGCCGTTAACAAAAATACGAATACAAAACTACAAATTTGAATGAAAATAGTAATAGTACAATGTAGCTATTTCAAAATTTAACAGAGGGGCTAAGTATATATAGGATAAAAGATTGTGGGTTATAACGGAATGCTATGTTGGTAATTGTAATCTAAGTTAAATTAGTAATTAAACTTATGTGAACATGCTAACAAATGAAAAAATAATTGCAAAGCTTGCATGTCTTATTTTGCGTTATTCCGAATCTAACATGATATTTGATCTGCTGAGGCAGACTTTTGTCACAATTTTGAAAAAAATGTCATAACGAATTGCACCCAAATAATGAGCTATAGTAGACCAAATTAATTCTTTAACTTGTGGTCTTTACATAAATGTAAAATTTTCTTGCATAGTGCATACAAGAAAATAATCTCTTCCAGAACATAATTCTGGGAACGACAATGCATTGCAGCTTTGCTACAATTTTAGTCATCAACACGTTTTTATTATTCATAGGTATTAAAGCTGCTCTAAATTTTGAAACTGTTCACCTTCTCAGGTACCAAAGATCGGAGAGAAAGCTGACAGTAATTTTATACCAAGGTACTAACTATTTGTTATTTATAATGGTCATTTATATTTATAGTTTTATATCATTTACGAGGTGTTTGATTGGTACCAATTCAGAAAAAGGAAGACTTGTCAGACTTGGAGTTTGTGTTTGATTGGCTCTGAAATTCTCAAAATGGTAGATTTGGTAGGTTAGGAATGCCTTCTGAACTTTCTACTCCAAACAGGCAGAAATTTGACAGACTTTAGAGAGAATCTCGTTCTCATTTTTCATTTTAGCCTTGTTGAATCCAGTATTAAAAAATTGTGTGTTTATTCTGAAATGTATTTTTCTCTTCTCTGCAACGTCTACTGTTTTCAGAATTTGGTAGGTTTGGAATTGCCAATCAAACACACCCTTTGTTAACACTCTAAAACAACAAAACAACGAAAACAACGAAGAATTTTTGGTTTTTCTCAAACATTTTATAATTTATTCAATCACAGTTCCAGGCTTCAAAACTTTTTAAAATAACTATTTCTGAATCTCAGAAGCTTTATCTTTTCTTTCAAACAGTTACAAAGAAAAAACAAAAATATTCAAGCCAGGAAAGCGACGTATTATTGAAGAAAGAGTAGCATTTGATCTCACACCAGTGCAAATGTGGAATCCACCTGAACAGAGGGAATATACTGAAATTGTGAAAGAACCAAGTTTATTTCTCGATGTGAATTATGCATCAGATGGTGATCTGGATATCATTGATGTGGATGAAATGGTAAGTTTATACCGCTTGTATTTGTTTGTTATATTGATTTTGGTATTCTTCAACCGACTTTCTATGTTGATCCTGCAAGAAAGGAATGGNAGAGTAGCATTTGATCTCACACCAGGGCAAATGGGGAATCCACCTGAACAGAGGGAATATACTGAAATTGTGAAAGAACCAAGTTTATTTCTCGATGTGAATTATGCATCAGATGGTGATCTGGATATCATTGATGTGGATGAAATGGTAAGTTTATACCGCTTGTATTTGTTTGTTATATTGATTTTGGTATTCTTCAACCGACTTTCTATGTTGATCCTGCAAGAAAGGAATGGTGTCTACATTTGAAAATTGGTCAGTCAGTCAGTGGTGTTGTGTTTCAGTATTACAATACAGTTGACCTTTTCTTAACTGGAGGACGAGCTCAAAAATAGCACTAGAATCCTTTCTTGCAGGATTTACTTGCTTTTGAAATTTTTGGAGAACAAAGAAAATGCGCTTTTAAAGCAATCACTGTTTTGATTTTTGTTTGCCGTAAATCAGCAACCACGTGCTCGATTGGATAAAACAAGTTCTCAAATTTTTTTTGAAGCCTACTCTATCAAAAATCACTGTATCAAAAACGGGGCAATGCAAGTCACATCTCCTCCACAGCAGCTATGCAAATAGGGCCCAATGTTTTGGGACACCCTACAGTATAATTACCTGCCGTCCAGGACTGACTTCTTCAGGACTGTTATATGATGTATATATGAATTTTCAATTTCCGATGGATAACAGCCCTGAAGAGGTCATGTTGGTGATTATACTTTGCATATCCGCTGTCATTTTCGTTGTGTTGCATTGTTCTTGAGTTACTTGTTCATGTTAGATGTTTACAGTAGCTATGGTTAAACCAGATTTTTTTATATTTTCTTTTTTTTTTAACTTATGGCTCGAAAGCTCATTTGAGTTCTTTTCATATGTCCTTCAGCAATATTCTGTTGTTAAATGTATACATATGTATGTCATTCTTTTTTTTTGTCAGATTTAGCTTTCTATTATGCACCACACTAGTTGAAATGTATTAGTTTTAAATTTGCTGAGAATATACATTGAATACAACAAGAATGAGTTGCGCTCGTGATATCATTAAATTCATTGCAACCCTGACCTGAAATCTGATGTGAGACAGAATCTAGTATAGTATCCATTAATTTTTAATCATTCATAGTGTGACTGTATACAGTTTAACGTTTCATGTCTTTATATATTGGCCATGGGGTAATCATTGTCTTTCGCTCCCCATGGTATCGTACCTGTAGTGTTGTATAGTAATTAGAAAAGCATAGTAGAATGTAAAATATATTGTAAAAGTTTGTATTTGAATAAAACAAGATTAAAAAAAGACCATGTTTGGCTTTCAGATACAAGAGAAGCCCAAGATATTTGCTCAAAAAAAATTTCACGAAGGGGAGAAACAGAGCGGAATTTTCCCAAATATCAAACCAAGTGGAAACAACTTTGAAGCCGATCAAGTTCAATCTAGTGTTAGTGAATTCAAGGACAAAAATGATGCAGAGACATCTGAATATTCGAGTAAAGAATTAATTAAGGAAAAAGATGTTGAATTTTTGCCAACAATCAGTACATCCCCTGAAAAGGAAACCAGCAATTCTAAGTACAAGACACATCTTGGTGACGTAGCTAAAAAGCAAGAAGTTATCAAGAACGAAAAGAGTAATAAAAATATGGCCTTACCTGTCCTGAAAGCACTAAAGGGGTCGGTTAAAACTACCGCTCGTTATTCGGTTAAAAGCCGGCACCAAGTAGCTAGACATGATGCAAATAAAACCAGAGAGAAAGTGAAAGAAACAAAAGGATTTTTGGTCGGTAAAGAAAGGCAAAGAACTACCAATCGCTCAACGTTGATTCAAAAGAAACAACCTTTATTCTTGAAAAGGAAACAAGTAGCTGATACGCAGAAAGCGAAGCAGCCAAAACCAGGAACCCCTCCAACTCGAAGCTTGCCAAGTATTAGTGACCAGGCGATGGCTGAAGAGTCAGTTAAATCAGATGACACTGGGAAAACAAACGATATTTCTGTGGATGAGGTAATTTTTTGTAATTCAACGTTCGTAGTACCTGAACGCGTATTTTGAATCTGTCTTAAAAAGGACTATATCAGAGGGCTTTCCAAAAGGCAAAGGACTTTTTGGCAGTCCAGGTACGGTGGGTTTGTGTTATACCAACGATAAAAACCTATAGCAGCAAAGCATATATCAAAACGATCTAAATAGAGGACATAGTGTTATACAGGGTGTCCCAAAAAAATTGTGGCCCGTTTGTCTGAAGATTGTGACAAAACGGCAAAAGATTCTCGCCAAACTTTTGCATGGTGGTGCTCTTCAGATGTTCAATTAAAGTTTGCCACCATCCCCATGAAAATCCGTTGAAAAATGATGGAGCTATGACCTTCAGGAGACCAAATTTGCCCGATGACTGAAACCAGCGGTCGGCCATTTTGTTTTACTATTTTGCAGCGATAAATAGCTTCATGGATTGAAAATGAAACAGCAGCCTCCAATGTCATAGCTCTCGTGAAAATTCTGATAATCCTCGGACAGGTCCACTATTTCAGACCTCACAGAAATTATTTCTTACCTCACGTGCAGATACGTATCACTGCAAAATAGTAAGACAAAATGGCCGACCGCTGGTTTCAGTCATGAGGCAAATTTTGTTTTCCGAAGGTCATAGCTCCATCATTTTTCAACGGATTTTTACGGCGATGGTGGCAAACTTTAATTGAACATCTGAAGAGCATCATCATGCAAAAGTTTGGCGAGATCTTTTGCCGTTTTGTCGCAACGTTCAGACAAACGGGGCACAATTTTTTTGGGACACCCTGTAGTTAGTTGAATCGAATTGATTTAATCACGGACCCAAATGATGACTGTTTGTAAAAGCATGAGACAATTTTTGGTATATGTAATGAAACCTAATGAATTTGGGCAAAAGATTGATTCCTTTAACTTTTAAATGATTGTCGTCTTCGTAGAGTAAACTGACTTCAATATTTGTCGCTAATATTTCAAATAAACATGTCTGAGCTTATCCTTCAAACGTCCTGATTTTTATATCATATGTTCTGCTTTTTTGCCAAGCTCAAGGAAGCATCCGTAATGGCTGAGTATGAAGAAACTTCGAATCCTGGATCAAATGAAACTCCTGCAGAACTCTCGTTACCTTCTATTGACAATACTTCCAAATCCATCGGCTTTCATGACATTGATATGGAAATCGATTCACCGAGAGTGAAAACTCCAAGAGTCTTGGAGGTGAGTAATGTAAACCTTTTTCATTTTTCAACTCGCTACCTGGTGTATCTTAGGTTATCGTGGCCTTTCCTTTTTCGAATTTTCTAAGTCAGATTTTGAGTACTTAGTCTAGAGTTTCTTACGAGTTTGTAAAATGTTCCATAAAAATCTTGATGTTTGCTACCTTACCTGTGTCCTTAAAAACGAAGCTTTTGAAGCTTTTCCAAAGTTTAGACAGTACTCACGTACCTTCCGAATACACGTATTTCTTTATAAGAAACTGCCCATAAGAAACTCGACTCTCAGATCGCCAAAAAATGAAGAAACTCCAGCATTGAGAAAATATAGGTTAAGAAACTATCTATTTTGATAAAGGAAGTCCTTAACATCTTTTACTGTGTTTTCAGTTGTTTCCTGTATCATATTACTCGAAATGTACTCGAGTAATGTCTAAACATTGGAAATGCTGCAAAAAACATTGTTTTGAAATATTCACGAGAGCATATGTGGTGAACATGAAGATTGTTATAGAACCTCTAAGAAACTCGTAAGAAACTCCGAGCACTGAAAATCTGACAATTTTAAGAAACTTTCAGTACTGAGCGAAATTCTTAGTTTTTCTTACAAACAAAATACGTGTAATAGGTATGACACATGAAACAAGTGAAAATGAAGTAGAAGTACTGGAGTTTCTCAATTTTTTGGCGATGTGGGAGTTGATTATCTTGCAAACTGTTTTTTATAAGAAGAAATACATGCAGTTATCTCCCTCCTTCATTCCATTCTTTTCCAAGCGAATGAACAGAAAAATAGCTCCAGAGACCACTGGACGAAACACTTTAAGATAATTCAGTTCATTTTACATGTTTTCCAGTTCCTCCGCATCGTCAAAGTTTCATTCAAAGTTTCAAAAACTTTTCACTGTTTCATTAATTTTTTATTCTCTTTTCACCAGTTTCCGTTGCATCAAATGAAGAAAAAGCAGAAAGAATTATTTGAAGAAAAACGCCTGGCCTTTCGTAGACTGGACATTGATGGTGATGGGTAGGTTTTTGCCGATTTTGAAGTCGTTAAATTAATCTTTTCAGAAATTTATAAGAAGTATCAAGTTTTTATAAGAAGGTTGTTGATAAGAAGCTAGTACTGAGATACAGTAGCCTAGATTTTAAGAAACTCTCGTACTATGTCTTAGAAGTAATAAGGAACTTTTAAAAACTTAAATTGAAGGATGTTGTGGCAAATATGTTGTTATGGATGAACCCTTTTTTTTTACCATATTCTTGGCCGATTTTTAGCAGAATCATGGCATAATAACACTGCTGTTTATTCCTATATGATATTTTAAATATTAAGAAACGAATCTTCAGCAGTATTGGAGACCACATGATAATTCATGCATTTAAGAGACAAGCAAAGAAACTTTTGGTATTAGACACATCTGGCTACTGCAATGCATCACTCCTTTTATCCAACGCCATTGTTCAGCCAGCCCAGTTAGCTCAGTCGGTAGAGCATCAGGCTTTTAACCTGAGGGTCGCGGGTTCGAGTCCCTCACTGGGCGGTTATATTTTTGTTCCCTTGTTGTAATTTGTAGGCATGCTCTGTCGCATCCCAGCTTATTTTTAGTATTTGTTTGAATCCTATTTGTTTTTCCGTTTTTCCAGTGTAGATATGAGCTCAAAGATTGTTCGATAGCTAATTTTCCCATCTTCATTTTACTTTTTTCGTAATTTTGATTGAGGAAAGGAACTAGAAAGAACAAACAACAACGAATTATATGTGGACAAGATCATGCAAGAGTAGACTATATATTATCAATGCTTTTTAGATTTAGGCCTAGTCTATTAATAAATACGAACTTTGTCACAATAGTTTTGAAATTTGAAATTTCTTTTAAGAATTAGAAATATATCAGTTACCCTTTGTTTGTTTTATCTTTCAAGGCATTTGTCTCTTTTTGAGCTCATGAGGTGTTTCCCTGAAGATTTATCAAAATCGCAAGTGGAATACTTGAAAATGGTAAGTTCCTGTATTTTACATTTTTAACCAGAAATTCTTTCATACAATAATGTACTGTGTTATGCTCTGTTTTAGTTTTATTTTACTGGTTTTTTGTAGTTTTGTTTGAGATACTGCATTCAAATTTAAAACGAACGAATGAATTGCGAAGAAACTATGAGAAAATAATCAACATCTACTATGTTTCAAGATTTAATCTGTCATGGTTGAAATACCTTAAAATAATCTTTAAAAAGATTGATGTAAAATTCTATTACAATTTCCTTTGAATTAATGACTTGGAAGGAACTTAGGGATTTTTGCTGTAAATCTGACGTGGAAATTTATTGATATCTTGATTTGTTTCAAAATGGCGCAATTTAATCAATTTGAGGCTATGATGTCATCAAATTTCTAAATCCTAAACCAGAAAAGCTACAGATTTCTGCTTGCCACCATATTCTAGATCGTCATGAACTATGGTTTTCTTCAAGGTTATATCATTTTTCCTCCGTTGGTTTAGGATCTTCGATGATTTGCATACTTTCAAAATTCCATGATTTTTTTCAAAAATTAAATTGCCGCCATTTTGAAAAAATTTCAAAAAATGTCCACAGCAGATTTACAGCAAAGCACCATGAGTTCCTTTTAAGCCATTCAATTCAAAGCAAAATTTCATAGAATTTTTTAGGCCTTTTTAAAGATTTAAAAGATTTGAGCCCTATGCTCAATGGTGAAAAATTCAACGAAAATCAAATCAATATGTCAGAAGCATTTCTTAGCTACAGTAAGAGCCACAAAATAGAAACCACAGTTTAAGAACCTCAGGCTGATTTTGTTGAGAAATGGTATCCTCCTGTAAGAAACTTCAATAAGTAAATAGCACTATAAAAACTAAACAGTCTGTTTTGAAAAAAGTGGCTTCTATTTTGCGGGCTCTTACTGTGACAGATAAAAGAAAAGAGCGAAAATCGATGTGAAAATGCTGAGAAATATACCGCAGTGTTTCATCAGAATAACTTTGTGCAGTAAACATTTGAATCTGGTGTGTTTTTGCAGAATTTGAAAAATGGCATTGGTTTTAATCATCAGCTAAATTGGAAAAGAATTGAGACTTTCAAAATCGAGCAATCAAGACAAAAATACCTTGCTTTGTAAGGAGATTGATTTTTCAGCTGAATTTCTGTAAAATCAAAATTATTGAAAATTGAAGATTGTCTGGCAAATGGCGGCAAATTGAAAGCAAAAACACGATGTTTGATTCGTCAAAATTCTGCAAGAGTCTTCTGTAAACTGCCTATGTAATGAAGCATATTTTACCGTTTCATTAATACTGCTTTTAATTTTTGTAGATTTATCAAAAGGCATGCAGCAGTACCTTCTTTGGGCTGGAAGAATTTTTATGCGTCGAAGAAATGTGTAGGGCTATGAGTGTGATGAGGTAAGGCTTTTCCATTACTTACAGGGCGACTCAAAAAGGCCCCCCTCCCTGTTTGAAAAATCATTACAGCGAACGTCCTTGCGGTATAATTACCAATACTGACTTTCAATCAAAATCAAAAATCAAAAAATTTCCACAGCAGATTTACAGCAAAGCACCATGAGTTCATTTCAGGTCATTCAATTCAAAGAAAAATTCATAGAATTTTACACCAACTGACTGACTTTCCTAATAGCTAGAAAATTGAAGATTGTCATGGTGGGATTGAAAGACTTCAGTATTCGCTGAAAATTTATTTCTTGAAACTTTTGAGAGATGTGAAAAGCCCCTACCTATTGCTCTATATGAGGAGACTCCTTACAATTTGATCCGGTGTTTTAGGCCCGTTTTCAGGGCTGAATTTACATTGCTCAAAAATCATCATATCCATCAAGTACTCTTGATGCTATGAATTTTTAAAAGTAGGAACTCTTTTCTGACGCACCCGGTATTTTTTATATTTATTGATAATTTCAACCGCAGTCTCTGGCTAGATCCTACCGTTTAAACAAGTAGTCTTGCAGAACAGCTACTAAATGGCCTAAAATGCCATATCATTTGAAAAAGACTATTATTTAGAAAATTACCTATGGAATACAAGAAATACTTCATTCGTTTAGCTATTAGAAAAATATATTGTTATGATTTTAGTGCAAACACTTTTGCGCCAATGATTTTCAGAAAGGAGGACATATTTTTCAGTATTCCTTTTGTGAAGTCGTTGTTTGAGACAATATACCTTTTAGCTATTCTGAAAAGAATCGGAAGCTTTAACGACATTTTGCTACATTTTGTAGAATTTTCGAATGCGCACAATTGTGATAGAAGCTTTAACGCCACTCGATGAAACCTTCTTTATAAAAATGTATAAAAATAACGCTCGATCCAGGCTCTTTTGTAGAATAGCCAAAAGGTCTATTTTTCTTGGATCTTTTATGATAAACTGCATCAGTTGGTATTATCTCTAGCGTCAAAAATGGCATTAAATTATCGAGTTGAAAATTCTTTTAGTTAAGTTGGGGAAACAGCAAAGATTTTATGACAATTTAGTTTCTGTCCACAGTCTTCAAATTTATGATAAAGTTTCATTTTCAGACACGAGGTCGTTAAGAAGGAAATATTACTTTGATCAGGAAACACATCCTACATAAAGCAAAATTTCTAGTCGTCTGGTAGCTTCGAGAATGCTGGTGTTTTGTTGTCATTTCGGAAATCAAAAAAATGAATTATTTGTAGCCAAGGATATTTATCTGTTTTAATTTTTGTAACTGTCAGCCGCTCCGATCCCTGATCTTGAATATTTTTGTCTTATCATTAAAGCGTGAGGTGTGTTTTTGACGAACTTCGAAAAGCGTTAGGCTCGAAGAGCTTGAATAGATATTAATAGACAAAAGAGCCTGGATCGAGTGATATTTTCATACATGTTTTCACGGGGAGTTCGATCAAGTGGCGTCATAGCTTCTATCATTATTGTGCACATTCGAAAGCTCTACAAAATGTATGAAAATTTGTTCGTTTCAGAATCTTTTTCAGAATAGCTAAAATGTTTATTTGTCTACTTTTTAAAGATTGTAGGCTGGGACGTATGCGTGACGTCGAGGCAAGGAGTCACTGATATTCTCGACTCCTCTGTAGATAGTAGGCTTGACATCCAGGGCTTCTGCTAAAGTTATTTATTACCTCCTGCTGAATATGTGATCTGTTGGGAGAAAAGCGTATTCCCACATTCATTAGGAGGTTTAGGGAAGGGGGGTTCAGTCAGTTCATATTCTCGTAACAATTAATGATAACAAACATGTTTTATAACAGTTCGATATAGCAAGGGCAAATCTTGTGAAACAATAGATTCAGGTTTCCGAAATGTTGCACGCGCCGGTTGCATGAACTGACTCATGTTGTGTTTTTTTTTTGTGGCAAATTTTCATGGATGTTCCTTGGCGATATTAACCGAAAAGCGGATATTAGAAGTGGTATCCTGAGTAATAAAATTGGCTGTTTGGAATTCCTAAACTATTTAATTTTTGTAAACAAAGCTTTTGTCTTGCTTACTTGATAAACGCCAATCATCTGAAAGCGACAGGATTTAGTCAGCTTCTGTAACTTCATAATATTTCGGATGAATCTGAATGCCATCTACAAAGTCTGTAAGAGCCTAACGTGGTGACTGCCTTCTGTCATTTAAAGTGTAATACGTTTCATATTGTCAATTTAAGTACTATTTTAGGCTCTGAAACCATAAGGTCTTGGCAGGGTTAAGTTTTATCGCTTTTTAATAAATTAATGTGTTCAATTTATATACAGTGATGGTCTGAGAGAAGTTCTCAGCAGAGTGGACATCCGAAGCGTTCAGGCAAGACTTGATGAATATTTGGTGAGCAAAGAACTTTTTTAGAGATCTTACTTTAAGAATTCCTCTTTAGACCTTTTTACTGTCCTTTTTACTGTCCTTTTTACAATCCTTTTTACAATCCTTTTTACAATCGGTTTTACAATTTTACAACGTTACAATCCTTTTCAGACCTTTTTACAATCAGACAATCGTCTTCAGAACTCTTAGAACTTGAAAGGGCCTTCGCAACTTGCATGCTTTGTCAATACATTCTTTGTGGATTCTTTATTGCCGCCATTTTTATGGTCCACGAAAATGGCTGCCAACCAAAGAGATGGATCGTGCAAGGTATCTTGGTTGCAATGGCCCCTTTCAAGAACCTTATGAAACCTGAAGACATTTTTAAGATTAAGAACACATGCTTGATAGCTTGTAATCTTCAAAAATATTGCCAAAGGCCAAGAAGTAATGGTCTAGCGGGTGTCTCAAAAACATATGCGCTGTTTAAATGGCCACTGCGACGAAGCCAGAAATCCAACTTTCCCGTTTTCTAAATTTGTAAATAGAAGAGATTTCAACTTTGAGTTTGGCACCGAGTTTAAGTAAATCTGAAAAGTGGTTGCTGATTTATTGGCAATGAAAGTTAAAATCATCGGTTGCTTCAAAACCAGTTGGTTTTATTTCCGTACTTTACCTCATAACTTGAATTTTAGCATCAAATGGACTTACACTTTACAGTTGTGTCAGGAAACATAATTGAGAGTAATTAATGACCGCATAACTCAAGAATATTTATCAGGCAGCCTGTGGAACCCAATATTGTTGGTTTAAAATGACTTTGTCACTTTTGGGAAGCAAAATAACTGATGGACGCACGTCATGGCCTGCAGCATTTGTGTTGCACATCACCATTTCTAGCAACCCTAGATATGTTCAATATTCTTCATGATCACAAAATCCAATTTATGACCATGTGTTTCATCTATGAACTTCAGAAAACCGGGCTGAGTATGTTTTTTCAATCAATTTCGTTGATTTTAGCATAATGGAAAATACTGATTCCTCTGGTTTTTAGGCAGCCAATAATTTACACTTTCTTGCTCCATAAATCAGAGCAACTACTGATTAGATGTACTCAAACTCGGTGTCAATCTTTGAATTGAAGTCTCTTTTATTATAAATCATAAAAACAGGAAAATTGGATTTATGGCTGCCCCGCAGCAGCCACTCAAACGACGCACATGTTCTTTGAGACACCCTGTATATGGTGGTTTAACATGATCTGTTTTCATGACCTGGTTGTGTGCCGGTTGTTGCCTATACATCTTTAATGATATATGAAATTGCCTCGAGGTATCATCGCTAATTTTGGTCAGAAAAGTCGTTGTTAAATATTAGCTTGATGAAAGAGTTATAGACATAAAACAGCTTCTCAATTGTGACAGAAGTATTTCTTAAGATAGGAGAGATGTGCTTCTTATTACCTTTGTATCTATAATGATATATGAAATGGCCTCAAAGGAAGGAACATAGTGACTTTTCGTTAGAAAAAGATTTATTCAAACAGATCTTGAGGTTTTCTTCATACATAACCAAAGGTAATTTGTTGCTGTGAAGCGTCCCCCCGTGGTATTTCTCACCAACTTTTTGAAATATTTTGAAGCAAAAGTAAAACATAAACTAACTTTACAGTTGGCAAGTTTTGTTTTCTTTCTCTGGGTTGTTTAATGCAACGATACAGGACGATTTTAAGCAACCGATGGCAGATTTTGTCTGCAAATTTTGTTTTCTTTTTGTGGATTGTGTAATACATTATCATATGTCTTTGTTGTTATTATACTTTTCTTTATCAGCTGAAGTTCTCCGAAGCCTACGAAAGCAAGAAAGGTGTTGCCGTGTTTGATAGATTTCTGGTAAGTCTTTGATGATTTTACTGTCAAGAAATATGTAGCTATTGGAGTCCCTTTGCACCGTGATTTAGAATAATATGTGCCAAAAACATTGAAATATCTTATTGAATGAAGTGATTTAAGCGGATCTGATGTTGGAGGTTAGAGGTGAAAAGCCATGTCGTAGGCTGGGCAAAAGAACAGATGTGTGATACAGGATATGAAAGAACGGACGAGGATAGGGCAGAGGACAGTCCTGCTGTTGTAGTTGCTTTGCAGTCTCCCAGTATTTCCTAAAATAATGTTTAGAATGTGTAGATTCTCTTCCTATATTTGCGAGCTGATGTTGGAAGAGATAGGTCATAGGTGAAAGGTTATGTAATAGGTTGCAAATCAAAGGTCACGAAAACACCTTTACAAAGGAGGTCATTAACTGCCGGGGATACTGTTTCTAGCACTTTGAACAGCATCAAATTAAATGATTAACATGTAACCTTGGTGGCTGAATATCATGGTTTAACATATTGAACATGTCTATATTAAGGAGTTACATCTAGGCAAACTTTTTATACTATTCGGAGCTTAACAGCCATTCAATATAAGTACCGTACAAGCTCTATTAAGCCCCCGGGGGCTTATTTGATTTCGGACACTCCAGAGGGGGGCTTAAAAGATAGGGGCTTATTAGGGAGGGAGGCTTATTCGCAAAATCAAATGACAAGGATATATATATATAATAGCTTTTTAGTTCTTTTACATTTTATTTTGCGGATTCAAGATACAATTTTACGAGTCAAATACATAAATTCGACACATTTTGATCTCAAGTCATATCAATAATAACATGCAAACTTATTTAGCTCAATGATTGGAAAATCATTGGTAACCTCTGGAATTTGATACAAGTGTGGGGGCTTAACAGAGAGGGGGGTCTTATTTCAAATTTTGGCTCGAAGGGGAGAGGCTTAGTAGAGAGGGAGGCGTAATAGAGAGGGGGTGTAATAGAGAGGGGGCATAATAGAGAGGGGGCTTAATAGAACTTTTAGGGTCAGTGTGTGTCATTACATCTATACAGTTTTAACATTACAATACTCAATGTTCGTATTGAAAACGCCAAGGAATGAAAGTGCACTAAGAAGGGGCAACACAAAANATAATAGAGAGGGGGCTTAATAGAGAGGGGGCTTAATAGAACTTTTAGGGTCAGTGTGTGTCATTACATCTATACAGTTTTAACATTACAATACTCAATGTTCGTATTGAAAACGCCAAGGAATGAAAGTGCACTAAGAAAGGGCAACACAAAAAACAAGGAGAACGAGAATGAATTAGTGAAGCCATCATACTTTGTGCTCTACCGGGTGCCCCAAAACGATTCTCTGTTTTAAAAGATCATTAAACTTGATGGTCAGATTTATGATAAAATTTTGCTTTTGATTTGTTTTTCCAATGATCCAAATTTTTTTGGAATTTATAAGATACTCGTTTTCGATATGTAAAGGTTAAAAATTACGCGTTGAAAATCCTTGTTTTATCTGTACTTTTAGACCAATAGCAGCTTAATTTCCTTTACCTGGTAATCATCAGTGTTTTTATTCAAAACCAGACAACCCTAACAAGAGCAAAACTTGCTAATTTTGGAACCAATCACAAAACCAACCAACGAGCCAATCACCTGGGAAAATAATCTGTTCTTTGATCTACTTCTTGAAACAAAAATTGGAAGATCAGCCTTATAATCGAATTTTGGTGATTTTTCAAACAGGAGTACTTTTTGGGGACAGAGTTAGCATGATTAACTTAGCTTCGAAAATCTCCACTCTCACAAATATCTCTGTTTATTAGAGGCAGCTTTATTTACGTAGACATCACGGCTATGCTGTAAGAGTATTACCCTTAAGTTTCTAAAGAAACCCAGCAGTACGCATTTGCCCTTAATTTTTGACGATAAATAAACAGGAAGTGTAGCATCCAATTAACATATTTTCTTGTTGCAATATGTATGGAGGAGCTTTAAGTTTTCATCAGCTTGTTAAGATGGTGGGAGTTGCGATTCATCTCCCATCATCAGCTTCTTACTTATTTTTTTATTTTTTATATTCCCATGAAATTTACAAACAACAAACAAATATTACAAGACGATACCACAACGGGCATGGAAATACATAGCAACCCTGCGACCATAACAGTTAACATAGAGATTCAAAATTAACATTACATTTAAGTATTACAAATTACACATTAAAACTAGCGATCACAAATATTTTGAACAACAAATAATTGCAACAAATAGTCAGCTTGATCAGAAAAAGAGAAATGTTTTCTGCGTTGTTTGGGATTTAATTTTGAAGTGTCAGTTTTGAAGTCATTTAGGCTGAAAATGGCCCAGGGGGCCCTCAGCACATACGCATACGGGGGGGGGGTCAGTTTAAGACAACCCAAAATATCGGACTTACTTCCCCTTCCCCGTATATGCATGTGCCGAGTGCCCCCCCCCCCCTGGGAAAAATGGTCATGTTTATCAGCAGTTACTACATAATTCCTCACTTCGCCGGTTTACAGAGGTTCGAATAGTTTGAAATATTTTGAGTAAAACAATGTGATTAAGTGTGGAACAATTTTTTATGTCGAGATATCGTAGCATTTGAGAGGTACTCGCGTAGTTTTTCCAGCCATGAAGGAGAAGCACACAGCCAAACAGCTAGAGCTTTGCTCCTCAGAGCACTCAGCACTCAAGAGTGGTCATAATCTACCCTATCAAAATGACTCTGTTGAGCATCTTAATCCAATTAAAGAAACTTTAAGAAACGAAGAAACACTGCAAAGATTTCTACTGCAAAGAATCTCGTTAACCTACATGTTGCATCATGCAGTGAAATTTTGTGTAAAATTGCACGTTTCTTTCTACACATCCACTTTTTCCCGACCTCGTCCACTTTTTCAACGTCGCCCACCTTTTCATCCACCCACCCTTCCTAGATTCTGATTTCCTCGTAAAGGTAATTACTGTCTGTCTGCTTCCTTCTGCCGCTAATCATTCCTTCCATTCAATAAGATACTCATAAATATTTGCACTTTCAGCAATACCGGGTGAGTAAAAAATCACCCGGCGTTGGAAGAAATACTGCTCCCTGAATAGCAAAGCAATTATATTGAAAACTGTCTTGTTTTATTCCTGATATGTCCAAATTAGGTTCAGCAATTTACCCGACTTTAATCGGTCATTCCTTCCCGTTGATATGGGAGATTTTCTGCAGAAATCCTCTTCCAAAAGCCTGCAAAAATGAGTGAATTCGACGATCAAATTTCCTTTGTTTTTCTTCCTATCAACAATGACATTATCCAAATGTTGAAGTGAATAACCTGAGTTAAGGATGAGATCTCATAGATTTATAAATAGCCTATTGTATTTTATAATCCAGTTCGTGGCGAATGAAAGTAATGCCAAAGAAAACAATAGAGGGATTAGGAGTTTCTTTGTCCTATTTATAGACAAGCGCTATATATCTCAGGTCATTCACTTTAAACAGTTAACGTAAACCATGGAGTCTAGAGATGGAAAAGGCCCCTTTGGTCGTTGCCATTCGATGCCAGATTTATTCAGTAGTTAGTTTTGTGTGTACATTTCTACCTAGCATCCAAATGTAGCTTTAGGACAATGAGAAGCTGAGTTTATCGAAGTAGTGTCCTGGTCCTTTCTCTTGATGTGACCACGGAAAACTTAAGTTACCCCCACCCCCTCTCCCGCCGGGGGAAAAGACTCAAAAATTATGCACAAATAAGTAGGTTAAGACCATTATCCAAATAGTATCAGGAATCATTGACGCAAGTTGATGATGAAGATACATAAGACTCCTGAGCAACATGAATACTTTCGGGCTACAGCCTCCTTGGGATGGATGTTTATGTTATATCCATATGCTCCATATGCAAAGCGCTAACGTCGTTCACGAGTTTTAAAGGCAGTGCGCCCTTATAAGTATCAATTGCATGCACACTCGTTGAAATTGCTGACAAACTGCTGCAATGCATGCAGCTTTTGGATGATTTGATTGGTTTAGACTGACTCTCTTTCGAACTGATCACATGAAAAGCATTGGACTTTTGACTGCGTGGGAAGTCATCCAATACTCAACCTCGTATTCGCACGAAAGCTGATCACATGAGTCACGTGAATACATAGGAAAATATCACATTTTTGCGAAATATCACCCTCGAAGCATGCTACTTACATGGACACATTGCCTTTAATTCGCATCTATATGTCGAACTGCTGATACATAGATTATCTAAGATTAGGCCAGTTTATGAGTGGTTTGATCTCAACCAGGCTAGATTGGCATTCATAAGTTTAACCAGGATCAAACTATGTGTAGACGGATTTATGGTAAACCTAGCATACCATAGACCGCTATTCAGTCAGATGGAATAAAAGTTGCTGTGAAATGTGGTATTAGCCATGTATCCTTATAGGAAGAGGTTAGGAGTTGCATATTCTCGAAATCGCTGTCTCCGAAAGAGTTGATGTTGAGAGATACGGAGAGAAATTTTATTTGACAATAAATTGTTTTCCTGAATTTTGAGGCCGTTTTTAAAGTGGTAGTTGGCATATGTGTTTTGTACAAAACGTTTTGAGAACAAGCCGTTGCCTCTTGGTGAAATACCACACCACACTTAGCAAATGTTCGACGAAAGTTTGGTGATTTTATAATCTTTAGAATAAAGAAAGGAAGTTTCACAGGGAATCCACTACTAAGATTGGCTTCGAAAGTCTTCTTCCTTTTTCCTCTGCGACGGCGTGGTGATGAGTAACGAGAAGTGCGCAGGAGAAAGAGCAAAAGAGAAACACAACTGGTTTATGAATTTCGGGGTAATAAACAACAACGGGAGGAGTTAACAAAATCTGGTCATTTTTGCTTGATAATAGGAGAAAGGGTCAACTAATGGAACTGGCATCTGGAGGAGGAAATTTTGTCCCTTCGTTGGACTCCGTGGTGCGCTTCACACAAATCTGGCAGTCGCAATATCTTTTAGGATTTCTTCGATCCATTTCTAGGTAACATCAATCTTGCTTCGGTAACGTGTCATCTAGATATCTCTGACGAGATATTAAACTACAAATCGCCCAGATTTGTTCCCTAAAGTCTTGTTGATATAAACATATTTTGGCGATGAGTGACCGGCACAATATGTGCTTTGCTTAGAGCATAAACGAGAAATGGGTATTTCCAAAATAAAATAATTCTGGTTATTACTTTTTCCCCACAAAATGTTGGACACCTTATGCCAATCTCCCAAACCCCTTGTGGTGGACTGCTTACTCTGGAAGGGAACTGAAACTTCACTTTCAAAAGTATCATCATATTTACTGTTTCACAAGATCTGAATAAACCCCCGTTTTTCATCATTTTATTTTATGACGTCAGCGATCGGCAGCTAAGAGGCCTAAATCACTGTAATACTAGCTTTAGAGCAGACTTGTCAAGCACATAAAAGTCACTATTTTTTAATGATGTTTGAACGTTGTTTTCGAAAATTGGAAATGTTTTTGAGATCATGGCCGTGTGACCACATCCTGTTACACCTGGAATCCTACATTTCACGGTTTTAACTAATAACAACCATTGGCAATTTTTCCACGAAATTTGCCACGTTTTCTACAGATGTTCAGAAAATGATCTCCGATTTGGATTTTTAGATTAGATTTTTAAACTTGTGAAGAGAATAGTGTTTCATTATTGATTCATAGTTTTGACCCAGGCCTAAAGTATTGAATACAGTAAAAACCCGCACATAAAGCCTTCATTTATTAAGAACCTACAGCCTGAAATCATATAGTTTGTACCCAATGGATAAGAACTATTTCAGCCTGATATCATAACTAGGTTCTTAATAAAGGGTTTCATTCATGCATTGGGAAACAAATGTAATCTGTTTGCCAATCAACCTATTTCGTGAACTCCAAAACATTACTTACAGAACTGTGGTAGGCAGGGCCTGCAGGGGTAAACTGGGTAAGCTTGGGTTAAAATGGATAGAGCCAAGAGTGTAAATAAGTTTGGCGAAGTTTTAGATTCACATATTTCCCTTTGTTAAGAACCTACACCCTGATTACTGGATGTGCCTCATGCCATGAGAACCTAAACAGGCCGAGTTCAAAGTCTTAGGTGCTTATGTGCGGGTTTTTACTGTATTTCATGAAAGTCACAGCCTTACCGATACAAAATGTTAGTTGATCCAGAATAGTTATTTTGGCTCAGGAAATCTCTCAAATATTCTTGCTTATGACCATGACTTATAAGATAGACCTGGGGATATCAGTTAAGCAACGGGAAATTTTGTAAAGCAAAAAATGCAGGTTTCCGAAAAGACAAACCGATTTATCTTCCTGAAGAATAGATTTGACACTTCTGAGTGCACTCAATCAAATCAAAATAAACAGAGAAGGCTTCATGGTTGGCAGTGTTGAAGGTGTTAAATTTATCCTTGAGGGCTGTCAATCACTTTGTCTTAAAACTGTATCCTTTGTTCTGCAAAGTTAACGCTTGCTGATCGTTATTTGCGCAAAGGAAGTTGACTGAGCTGGAAATTTTGTAGTTCAAATATCATTCAAGTAATTCGACATTTTATGAACTTTTCTGAGCAAGAACATTTGAGAAAAATTTACTTCGAGAAGAATTCAAAAACCCCACAATCCAATGATCCAGGATAGCTCCTCACGTACACCAGTAGATTTCAGCTCCCTCGAGAGCTACAAGATACTCGTAGATTTCCCTCGAGGTCATCGTGTGTCAAAGAGAATATTCCTCAAAAATGAACAGAATTTAGTCTAAACATTCCTTTTTTGAACTATTTTTTCTGATGAGAAGTACCACAATCGAAATGTTGGCCTGGCAGTTGTAGAAATTGTCAAAATTGTCTTTGATAGGAGGAATCCTGAACGGACCTTTTATGCGAATGCCCGAATGCCACCCTAATCTCTAAAATTACACTTAATTTTGTTTTCCAGTTATACAGTCAAAGAGTAAGAATATCTTTTGATAACTGAAAGCATAGTTCATGCTGAAAGTAAGAGAGAGCGATTTAAAAGGAAATCCATTTAATATATTGCAACTATTAATGAAAAGTTCCGCCAAAATAGAATCATGCACACCTCCCGGTAACGTGTTATTCTCGTACTATTTGTAATCGATTTGAGGAAGTGAAGGAGTTTGCAATTGTGGGGGCATTTTCTTTCTTTTATTGAACAAACTATGGATATAATACTGCCCTCTGCATATGTAAAATACCTTTAAATATTTGTATCAGTAATTGGATTACTGTGGAATTATGAATTACTTATTTAATCGTTCGGTATTACATAAGTATTGGCCAGTACTTGGTGCAGACACAACTTTTTACCTGGATCATACATCATACCGAACGAAGTCTTGCCATAGGAGTAGAGACTGTTACAGCAAACTTGAATTTTGACAGTTTTATGGTTATGAGAATTAGTTTGTGGTGTTTCTGGCTGTGGTTCTTATGAGATGTTCTTACATTCTTACAGGTATGACGTTCCTGTATATTGTGTTGTTTCTACACAGCTAAAAATATTTAGGGGGCAACGAGATAGAATTTCCTCAAAGCTGGTCAAAAGTACTGTAGATTTTATTGTTCTCTTGGGTGTTTCAGTGGAGGCAACTGCCCCTATGCTGTGGACGGCCCTTCTAACTAGCATTTGAAGGTAGTTTTTGGGAACGCAGAGGCTAAGCTTATCAAAGCAGTGTCAGGTCCTACCTCTCGATGTGACCACACAACACTTCGCGTTTACTTTTGCCTAGCATTACAGAGGATTGGCATTGCTCCTCACTCTATGAAGCAGATTGGACAGGGCGAGGACTCGAACCATAAACCTTCAATTGTTCGTTGAATATGCTGTAATTAAAAGCGCTAAGTAATTAATGGGGTATTATGTGCAAAAAGTTAGGGTAACGTTGGTTTCTAACATTGTTTCAGTTCCACTAATTCATTAGTTGAAAGATTTAACTTTTCCGCTTTCAAGGTACATAAACAAATCTGTGCCTTTTATAACTTTTATAGCGCAGTCGAAAGTGGTTCAGGGTGATAGAATTGTGGAGAGAATTCTTGCGATGCATTTCATACCTTTTCTAAAGTGGCTAAAACATAGACGAGGGAATGGTGGAATTGAGAACTTTCAGAGGATAGACCAGGCCTCAATCTTAGAAAGGTCGAGAAACCACGTTGGATTCAGCTGTATTTTACAGTTTAAAGGTAGAAGGAAAACAAAGTTTGAAAGTAGATGATATTCTACCAGGGCGTGAATAATGAAAAGATGGAGGTGAAGGGTTTAAAGATTTTTATACAAATGTGCTCAAATGATTTTTTCTAACTATTCTTTTGTTTTGTGGACAAACGTCATACCGGGAATGCAAAGCGAAAGCGAACAGAAAGCACGCACTGAAGTGACAGTGGACTTCACTTGTGATTGTAATGAGCCACCTTATCGCCGATGCACCAATTTGGTGAAAATCCACATGCATTTTGACGCTGAAGGTGGATGTGAATTTGAGGTGCCGGAAAAGAATTTGAAGGTGTTGTGGCGCAGTGGTGTAATCCTCTGACTTTGCAGCTAGAACAGTCAGGCGGACAGGGTTGGATGCCCGGTAGAGCCCCACCACTTGAGCATCATGACAAGGGGTCGCGGACTCGATTGGCGCTTAGCTACTTCTGTGATCCCAGCGCTTGGCGCTAAAAACCGCAACTCCACCTTCACTTTCATCTTGTGAAATAGAAATGAAGCGTCTTAAAACGAAACTTTATTTGGATAGCGGCAGCCAAAACTCGTCCAGTGTGAATTCAGCTTTAGGCCTTCGACGGTGGTCAGAATCTGATGAGAATTATAAGCATCAGTTTAATCAAGAAACCAAATTGATAACCGAGAGTACGTGAAAACCACCAGCTCATGATCGATCCGGACACACCCAATATTATGTTTGAAACCTGATGAAAACATGTTTATCATCATTGAAATCCAACAAACTTTTCTTCTATATCTTCAGTCCTTCTGGTATCAATCAGATATCTTGAACACTTGTCGCAGTCAGTCTCTTGTGTAGCTATAGCAACTGATATTTTGAGCAATTAATTAAATGAAAGAAGAAGGTCAAAGAACCTGTTCGTACAAAATTCTGGTTTTGAGAAGGATTCACAAGGTCGTTTCAGGTATATAGATGCAAATTTATTTCCATTTACTGTGGGACGGTGAATTTTTAGTTGGAGGGTGAATTTATTGAAGAACCCGTTCGTACAAAGATCTAGTTTTGAAGGAGTATTCGCAAGGAATTTTCAGGTGCTGATGTGAAGAATTTACGTTGTGCAAGAGATGAAATTTTTAGTAGGAGGTGAATTCATTATTTTCAATTAATTAATCACAAGGAAAAGGATTGATCTAGAAGAACCTGCTCATATAAAAATCTGGTTTTGAAGGAGTATTCATAAGGCATTCAGGTATAGATATGAATGCAGTTATACGTTTTCTGTAAGAGGGTGTATTCTTAGTAGGAGGTTGAATTCGAGCAATTAGTTAATTGGAAGGAATAGACAAGATAGAAGAACCTGTTCATACAAAAATCTAGTTTTGAAGGAGCATTCATAAGGCATTCAGGTCGAGGCATTTTGCAATACGAATGAATTTATACGCTTTCTGTAAGAGGGTCTATTCAGTTCAGTTTCATATTTTAAATATTTTTAGTAGGAGATTGAATTGGAGCAATTAGTCAATTGGAAGGAATAAACAAGATAGAAGAACCTGTTCTTACAAAAATCTGGTTTTGAAGGAGCATTCATAAGGCATTTAGGTCAAGGCATTTTGCAATACGAATGAATTTATATACATTTTCTGTGAGGGGGTGTATTTTTGAAAGGAGGTTGAATTTGAGCAATTTGTTAATTGGAAGGAATAGACAAGAGTGAAGAACATGTTCTTACAAAAATATGGTTTTGGAGGAGTATTCAGAAAACCTGTTTCAGGTATAGATACGTTTTCTATGGGGGGGGTGAATTTGAGCAATTAATTGGAAGGGGGAAATGTACAAGAACCTATTGATACAAAAAGATGGTTTTGAGGAGCATTGGCAAGGCATTTTGAGGTGAAGATATGAAATACTTTACGTTTTCTTTAGGAGGGTGAATTTTTAGATTCCGACGAAATTGAGGCTCAAAATTAAGCTGCGTGCCTTAGATGTGTACTCTAGATAGATCAAATCTTAAATCCTTTCTATTATTACTTTGGTGATATTTTGAACGCTAGCCTGGGTCAGAGAAGTCTACTTGAACACAGCCAGGCTCGTGTGTATCCGTAGCAGCTACTATTTACATGTTTTTGATAAGGACGGGTAATTGATTAATTGGAAGGAGAGAAAAGGTAAAGAACTTCTCCATGCAGAAATCTGGTTTTGATGAGTTTTTACAAGGCATTTTCAGGTATTGATATGAAATAATTTATGTTTTTTGGAGGATGGTGAACTTTTAGTTAGAGGGTGAATTTGAGCAAGTAATAAATTAACTGAAAAGGGGGGAGAACCTGTTCATGCAGATATCTGGTTTTGAGGAGTTTTTACAAGGTATTTTCAGGTATTGTTATGAAATAATTTATGTTTTTTGGAGGATGGTGAACTTTTAGTTAGAGGGTGAATTTGAGCTATTAATAAATTAACTGAAAAGGGGCGAGAGATAAAAGAACCTGTTCATTCAACACTCTGGTTTTGAGGAGCATTCATACTGCATCTTCAGGGGATTTTCAGGTACAGATGTGAGGAACAACGCATTGACTTTTTCTGTAGGAGAGTGTATTTTTAGTATGAGGTGAATTTGAGCAATTAATCAATCGCAATAAAAAGAAAGGTAGAAGAACTTGTTCATTCAAAAGTCTGGTTCGGAGTTTATTTGTAACTCAACATTACTAATTCTTGTCAAAATCTCGAAAAAATTCAAACATTCAAATACACTGCTATAACCCATTCTGGTGACATTTGGAGCAAAAGACCTGCTGTTTTCGAAGGAACCACTTATTTTGTCTTTCCTATGCTATAGATCAGCAAACGTTTGTCAGATTGACTCAAATAAGGTCTCCAATAGTAAGTCGAAGCCTGTTATATGCAACAGTGTAAAAATTGGGACAATAGACCTCAGGACAATAGGACAATAGGACAATAGCTATTCTACAAAAGAGCCTGGATCGAGCGTTATTTTTATACATTTTTATACGCGAGGTTCGATCGAGTGCCGTTAGAGCTTCTATCACTATTGTGCACATTCGAAAATTCTACAAAATGTATCAAAATATCGTTCGATTCTGATTCTTTTCAGAATAGCTAAAAGGTCTATTGAAGCTATACGACTCCGCAGCAGCCACGCAAACAGAGCATAATTCTGTGTCACTCCAAAACATACCTTTTTGGTCGTAAATTAAGCATATGAAAGCTTTGAAAGCCAGAGGCCTGTGGTTGGAAAAAATACCTTGGTGTGGATTCGAATAATGAATGCTAGCATAGGGCTCAAATCTTTCAAATCTTTAAAAAGGTTGGTGTAAAAATCAATGCCATTTTTCTTTGAATTGAATGGCTTGAAAGGAACGCATGGTATTTTGCTGTAAATATGCCGTGAAATTTTTTTGATAACTTGATTTTTCAAAATGGTGGCAATTCATGGAAAATTTTAAGAAAATTTAAATCATCGTAAATCCTAAACCAATAGAGGAAAGATGATATAACCTCCAAGAAAACCATAGTTTATGAAAGGTGGAAAGCAGAAATTTAACTCTTCTAGTGTAGGATTTAGAAATTTGATGACGCCATTTAAACTAATCAAGATGTCAACAAATTTCCACGGCAGATTTACAGCAAAAACCTAAGATCCTTCTGAGCCATTTACTTCATTGAAAACTGTAATAGAATTTTACACAATCTACTCTATTGAACTCTTGTGCAGAAGTTTCAACTGAAATCTAGTTTATAGTCAGACATGAGCTATCATATGCCAAAAAGTTAAGGTGCTAACGAGGTACATTGAAATTTTAATTTGAACTAGCTAATAAAATCATTGCTTTTTGAACATTATTTAACAAATAGGGTATTACCTGCCCGATATCTGAAGTACTGGCCTTGTCATAAGGTTATTTTTTTAATCGAGTGATGGGTGGTTAAATTAATTTCATGTGAATCATCTTATTCGTTATGCAAGGATTAGACCAAAAGTTAAAACCTGTACTACAAAGTTCAAATTCTTTCTTTCAAGTTAAGGCGAGTGGTAGCACGATTGAATACCAATTTAAAGGTTGATGGTTCGAGTCCCGCCCTGTCAAACATGCCACGCAAAGTGAGGGAAGTTGCCAGCTTTCTGTAATTCCATGCTTAATGTGGTCATATCAAGAGGAAGGACTAGGACGCTGATTCGATACGCGTAGCTTCCCAGTGTCAAAAAAACTACTGTTGAAAGGCAGGTAGAAATTTAGAAAATAGCAGTGCTAGGTTTCTTTCAAAAGATGAGCGCATGACAGATGAAAGATTAAAGATGAGCGTATGTCTCTTGCTTACAGACTGAGAAGGATTGCATCCGAGCCATCGAAATGTTTCGGGGTATTTAATGAGACCCTATATAGCCGGACAGGTGTAGGGAGCATAGGGGCTGGGAGGGTTGCATCCACCCTAATCACGCACAATTTATGGCATTTCAGGCTCCGTTCAGATAGTTTGATCTTCCTGAATCCATCATATTGGGGCAAGATCCATACTAGGACCCCCAAACTTTGGGTGTCTCCAACGCCAATGCAGCCTTGTCCAACCCGTCGTTTCTCGTCAACACGACGTGTGGAAGATTTTTTTTTCTTCAAAGTTTTGGGTTTAATGGATGCAACTTGAGATGGCTAAAGTCATTCTAGGTGAGTGGTCTGTTTGGGTCAAATAAAAAGATTATCACACTTAAATCCAGCATATATTATCGGCCTCTTTTTGGACTTAAATAAACCTATTCATGAATTATGTCACTCCTCTTAAAATACAGCCTTTGCCTCGAAATAATGTGGAGTTAAATCCAAAAAACGTGCACTGCTCTCTATTTACTTGGAAAACTTGGAATATGTTAATCTTTAATATTGATCTGTAAAAGTTTTAATCTGTAGGCATTACGCCAGGCTTTAGGTTTTGATATTAAAACTGGGAATGTAGAAGGAAAACCTGCATCAAGTACCTTCGCACTGGTGGGGGATGGGAAAGGGGGGTTCCCAGAGGCATATGCTCTTTAGTGATAATGTAGATAAATGGAACTACAGGAGATGCCCAGAAATCCATGCGGCTAGGTTACTCATTGTGCATGGGAGAAGGGACTGTTGAGAGAATAGAGGAGTATACATGAATTTGTGAGGGGAGGGGTTTACCCAAAGGCATACGCGCTATAGTGAAGTCGATAATGTGAATAAACTAAATTGCAGAAGATGCCCAGAAATCCGTGTGGCTAGCTCACTGATTGTGCGTGCACAAACGGGCTGTTAAGGGCAGACATGGGTATGTATCAAGAAAGAAGAATTGATCTCAACATCCGATGCTGGAATTTTAATTTTGAATATGAGCATACGTCGTATCGTACGTAAGTTACAAAGAATGAAAAACAAAAATTGTGCTACCTATTTCCTCCTACTTGTTCTCTTAAATCCTCCCAGATGCCAAATGGGAGCATCCTTTGTGCGAAATTTCTCCAAATTTTTTCAGCCCCTCTCCTTCCCCGTAGTATACTATTTGAATAGAAGAACTAGGCAACTGTATGTAGAGCGTTACCCTGGGTATTAAATCCTCACCCCCTACCAGTGCACACATACTTTCTGGTGCCATCAATTACGATTGTGTTTCTGCTTTCCCTGTTTTAAGTTCAAAGATAAAAATGTCGAGAAACGTTCAGTATTGTTTCTTGAAAGCATGTGCAAGATAAATATTTCAATTATCACCGATACGAGGACGAACGAAAAGCAATAAGATTTTTTCAATAAGCCTAAAGCCTACCATAATGCCTGCAAACAACTTAAGCCTAACTTTAAACTTAAAGATTAACATATTACAGGTTTCCAAGCAAACGGAGAACGAATAGAGAGAGAAGGAGGGTAGGTCATCAGTCGAAAACTTATTTTTCCCTGGACAGGATTTTATATTATAAATTGGGCTCTGGGGTGAGTTGGTCGTGCTTATCTCAAAATATGGCATTATATTTCGAATTTCGTACCGTAGGAAGCTCTAGTAAGCCCCATGGGGGCTCATTTAGTTTCGGAGACTCCTGAGGGTGGCTTAAAAGAGAGGGGGCTTGTTAGAAAGGGGGGCTTACTCACAAAGTCAAATTAGAAGGTTATCGGGTGAGTCAAAAAAGGCCCGGCGTTTGAAAGGCAACTGCTCCCTGAATTTATAAGCAGTGATATTTTTGCAATATCTGATTGAATAGCTAACATGTTCAATTATTTTTAGAATTTTTCCTAGCTGAAATCGGTCATTTTGTTCAGACTTTACTTGGGCTTTTCTAAAAGAAGTGGGTGAAAAGGTGGGCGACGTTGAAAAAAGTGGGAAGTCGAAAGAAGTGGGTGCGTAGAAAGCAACATGCAATGTTATGACATGCGCAATGTAGTGAAATGTGATTGGCAGCATGTACAATCACACTGTCAAAATTTGACCCAGTTTGGGTTCATGATAACAGGGCATTGAAGTCTCATGGGATTATGTAATGACGTAGCTGACTTTTGAGAAGGATTTAAGAATGTAAACGAGGTTGACCTGTATGTTGAGATTTGATAAGAATTGAAACATTGGCTGGAAAATGCAGCTTTTTTATAAACTTTAGTATTAGGACCACGACGGGCATCTTCAGGGTCATTTCAGAAAAGACAACAAATTAGTGTAAAATCGACATTCCAATTACTGGAGAAATCTAGCTAATACATTCACATTGATTCGACTAGGCCATGATTCTATAGGGATGTTTCGAGACAGCTTGTCTCATCCTCAGCTGAATGAAAATTACACGCGCGAGATTTTACACTAGATTTTATAATGTGTAGAGGGATGAGGACGCTTTCACACCACTATCTAGGTCACTCCAAACCTTAGCCTCTCCGTAAGCGAAAGATTTCTGACCAGTTGATGTTCTCAGAAAAGGTAATCAAGGCCTGTTTTTGCGTTCCTCAGATGACGGTCAGTCGCTTCAGATACACTTTAAAAGATGTTTCTCAAATAATCAGGGGCAAAGACAAAAATAGAAATAAACAATGAACAAACAAATGGTCAAAAGAAGAGAAGTGGTCTGGCAGTTCCATTACCAAACCATCTCAGCATTTCCCACCCCAGGTTGATACCTTCGTCCCAGTCTTATCAACATTTAAGCCTGTTGTGCTCATTCACGTTAAAGGTGAAGGTGAAGGTAAAGTTGCGGTTTTTAGCGCCAATCGCTGGGATCGAGAAGACCTAATCGAGTACGCGACTCCTTGTCTTGTCATGACGCTCAAGTGGTGAGGCTCTACCTGGTTTCGAACCCTGTCCGCCTGACTGTTCTGGCTGCAAAGTCAGAAGATTACACCACTGTGCCACAACACCTTCGTCTCTAAAGTAGGACCAATAGCGAATGCGCTCACTTGACCACTCACATATGACATAAAACACTCAGCATTAGACGAGCTAGTGTTATCAGCATATATCATTGAATTGGCGTGCTTTATTGGAAAAGGCAAGTCACTTTTATCGATAAGGAATAGTAATGGTCCTAAGCAGGAACCTTGTGGAACCCCACTTGATATTTGCTCGATAGAAGTAATCTTTATATTCCCAACTCTACGGCACTATCTTCTGTTGTTTAACTAGACTCGTTACATAGGCGTAGTTTTGCTTTTTGATGGAACTAATACCACTACAACTACGAAATCGACAACAAAAACAGCATCAACAACAACAACATCATTTCAGTGACATGAGATGAGCGAAAATTGAGGGCTTTGTTGAATGAGGCTTTTGTTTAAATGGGATTTGAACCAAATGAGCTCCAGGCGTCTGACACCATAGTCGTGGAGCTTTCAAGCAGGATTCCATGCCTGTCATTGTATTTAGATAATGTAAATAATTTCTTTGAACTAAGTTTCTTGTTTAAGTTGATAGCCACGCGGCTATCGTCAGTTTAAAGGAATCTGATAAACGGTTTGAGAGCTGTAGGGTTTCAAACATCTAACATTTTCGGATTCACCCATATACCGTAATATGTTGACAAACATTCTGTTACTTATAACTCATGATTAATGGGGATGAAATAACTTATTGTAAACAATTCCAGAAGATATTGCGTCGTCATTTTTGTTAGATTTATTGTGTGTTGAACGCAGCATCAAATGAATTTTTTTAATGTTGTTTCCATGTTTTATATTGAGATCTAATTTATTCTATTCTCTAACTTGTTTTTTGTTTATTTGTAATTAAGTAAAATTCAACTTTGGTGGCCATTGTTCCCCAGCGAATCCTTGTTGCCAATATCTGGAGATTTAGACTGCGTTCATACGATGCTGCCTCAGTTTCAAAATGGTGAAAAATGTGACGAACAAGCCTCCTGTTTACACGAAAACGGCATACTTTTGCCGGCAGATTTTGAAAAAGGTAGATTTTGAAAACGGAACTCTAACAGGCACATTTTGAAAACAGAATTGTGTGAGCACTCAAAGATGGTAAAAACGGAACATTTTTCAACGCTTTCAAAACAATGCTGATCGATGGTGTTGTAGACTCATTACGTAAGTCTCAGCATCGCTCATTGAATTGGATGGTTATAAAAATCCGATTAAAGATGTTGAATGAATACAAGGATTCACGTCATAAATCTGTGTAGGTACTTTTCTTTGACATCGAATTCTTTGGAGATTGCAACAAATTTTTTACCGTCAAATTTCCTACTATTTTCAAATTGTACCGGTGGTATTGTGTAAACGTTTCCACTGTTCAGTAACAAAGTTTATAGTGGTGTCATTCATGAGCCAAACTTCCACTATGGTGGCATTTTCTAATTATCTAACGAATCTTTCCACCCGTAACTCGATACACTTGCGAATATCTGGAAGTATACCAGAAATGATTTACGATTGGTCAGAATAAATTCCCTGCTAGACATGAGAAATATCTGTTTAGGGCGTATGGTATCATGTCCTAATTATGCCCGTATCACCTTCTTAATACACTTACAGCTTGGGAATATAACGTTGACTTTCGCGACCTTGGTAATCTTTGAAGTCAAAGCTCTTTTAATGTTTTAATAAGTCAATAATTTGATACAATGTCGGACTGAAAGATCGTTTGAAAGATCGGCTGAATGATTGTGATGTTACAAGAAGCCTCTGTGATGCGATCACTGTGTTATGAATAAAGCGAGCCCCTGTTTAAGGACAAGAAGCCTCTGTTTAGGAATTAGCCTCCTTTTAATTCTCAGCGTATTGAGTTTTTAATATGGAAATGTATATATTTTCAGGAGCACTGTTTCACGTTGCCAGAACATTCAAAGTTAAAAGAGCTGCTGATGCTGCTATCCTCAAGTGATCGGGTGAGTAAATTTTCTTGATTATTCTTAACTTACAATTCATTTCATTCGTAACCTAACAGGTAACACAATTTTCGCTCGTAAGAATTTCCTTCGAAGTCGTTAGGATTCGCACGATTTTTCCCGAATTCAGAAATGACGATTTCATTGGTATGGTAGTCAAAAATAAATCATGCATTTACAAGACAACCATTTTTTTATTCATATGAAATATTACAATAAACCTTACATTCTGCTATACCTTCCTAATTACTATAAAACACTACAGGGACGATGCCAAGGGGAGCGAAAGACAATGACTACCCCATGGCCAATAAAAAAGACATGCAACGTTAAACTACATACAACTAAATACAAGGGTAAAGGTATAATTGTAAGGCAACCGTTCATGTTAGGAATCAAAGATAAGCGAGAAAGCGGTCCAGGTTTTGTTGTTTCCTTCTTCTGAATTTTAAAGAATGAAATCTTATGAATTCTGAAACGAATTCTTCCGAATTCGGGGATGCCAAGTTGCGAATAAACTTTTTCTTAACCCCTGCACGACTGAGCAAACAATGTTCGCCAAACTGTAAGATTTTTGTGCCAAGCAATATCAAGGCGGGATTTATCAGGCAGCGGGATATATCAGCCAGTTTTAGCTTTCAATATCCATAGTATCAACCTTCAAATACTTTAACAACTAATGCAAACTTAAATGAAGCCTCCCTGTCTATTGCTCTTCCAGTCGGCACGATAGTTTCAGTCGCTTTATGCTTCATTGAAATGCGCTCAACGAAGTAGCTGTGGCTTAGGCCAAAGTCGATTTGCATCCTTCTTCTCTTTGTCACAGCATATTTTAAAGAAGCAAGATGCGATCAAGGTGATAATGTTGCTGATTGGAAGTGCAATAGCAATGGAAGATTCATTTAAGTTTGTGTTTGTTTTTGAATAGCTATGTGTGAAGTGTTACTGGATGTTGAAAGCTGAAACTGTCTGATATATTCCGCTGCCTTATAAATGCCACCTGTACCCTAGAAAGCTATGATGCCCATAGCTTTGGTGAAATGTCCACTTGATTCGAATCAAGAAACTATGTGGTATGCAGGGGCGGATCCAGGAAATATTCTGACTACTGCCAAGGTGAGGTTTTTCGAAATACTAGGGTGTGGCCTTTTAGAAATAGGGGTGGACCTTAATAACTAGATACAAGAATTTGAAAATCTGACTACTGTTTCAGCAGTAGTCGCAGTAGTCTGGATCCGCCCCTGGTATGAATGTACTTTCTCCATTCTTATTTCGATTACATGCCAGAAGCTTGCCAACATAACTTTTCATAAGGAAATAGGTGCCTCTAACTGACCATCTCTGTTGTCTGTACTCTAACCTAATATTTCTCCAACTTGCTACTGCTTAGCAACATAAAAATGAAGCCGTTGGATGCTTGTTTGGAGGTCTGTTGTCATGGCAGCAGTATCCATTTGGAGGTCTGTTGCCATGACATCAGCACCCCCCTTCGAATCAAGACCAAACTCTGCTTGTTTATAAACTGCGGTTGTAATCAAGACTAAAAGCGCCAAACGATTAGACGGTGCTCCTCTATATTCCAAATTCAGCCAATGAAGATTTGAAAACCATTCGACAAAAATAGCGCCAATAGATAAAGGATTTATTCAGCATCTATAGTTGAAAAGTTATTTTCAGCTCATTTTAGTTTTTCCCCTCTGTTCATTCTTTTAATGTTGATACTATTTTGTTATAAATTTCCTTTAATTTCGGCTGATCAATTTCGTTGCAAAGAATTTGAAATCGCATTACGTTGAAAGAGACAGTTCCGCGCCTTGTTTATGAAAAATAGATGAAAAACAAATGCAAATAAAGCTAAGGATAATTATTCCTAAAAAAGCCGAATTGGGTTATAGCCTAAACAGAGACGCTTTGTTGGTAGAATCTTCTGGAGTCTTTTTTTTTATATATCAATTACTAAGAAAAACTACTGGGTGTCCCAAAAAAATTGTGTCCTGTTTGCCTGAAGATGGCAACAAAACGGCAAAACAGTCTTGCCAAAATTTGCATGATGTTGCT
>REGL01000011.1:371321-392880 GCA_004194395.1 Aurelia aurita complex sp. Pacific | reverse complement strand
TTTTTGTACTAAAAGGTTACTTTTCAATGTTTAAGCTCCAAGCGATTTTGTTGTGTGTACGAGAACTCCCGCTTGTTTACGCCGTTTTGAAACAGGGGACCCACTTCATAAGAGTAATGGTACGAGTCCCTATTGAGCAACTGATATCAGCAAATCAAAGAACACGGGGAAACAAGGGACAATAAGTCATAAGTCTAGAAAGGGGCGCCAAATTGACCTATTGCCCCCCTGCGATCTCATCCCCAGCACGCCACTGTTGCAGTGGCCTAATTTTGGTCCAAAAATGACTGTTGGGGAAAGTTCTTGTTGGTAGGCTTGCCCTGCTAAATGTTTTTATTGGTTGTCATTTGTGTCATCAAACAGACAGTTTATTAAAACGCATGGATCTACAAGAAGATATTGTTGTAATTACTTTTGCAGTGGCCTAGCTTTATCCAGAAGATTGACTTTTACAGAAAATTGTTTGTGGCAGACTTACTAAATATTTTTATTAGTTGTTGAGACGCGTGGATCTACAAGAAGATATGTTTGTTGTTATTAATTTTGCTGCCCTAATTTTAACAAAAATATTGACTTTTACAGAAAATTCTTTGTGGCAGACTTGACCTGCTAAATATTTTATAAGTGTTGATGTGTGTTATTAAACAGATAGTTCCTCAGGCAAAGAAAATGCGTTGAAATTGACAGAGAATAGACATTTAGCTATTCTACAAAGAGTCTGGATTTAGCGATTTGTTATACATTTTTATGCAAAAGGTTCGCCTCATTGGCGCACGATTGGCATCAGAGTTTCTGTGACTATTGTGAACGTTTTAATATTTGACAAATTATTAAAACATTTATATTATAAATTCTTTTACAGAATAAGTAAAAGGCTTATTGGAGCTGTACAAATTTGTCCAGTCAGTAAATGTCTATCTTATGACCAGGAAAAGTCGATAAGATCTTGAGATAATTAAATTTTGGGTGGCACAGATAACAACTCAGTCTGACGCGATAACTGTGTCAGTATTACAACACATAATGTCGCCATTTTCCTGTGAGGGAAATTTGTAATTGATCAATGTGTAAGGAAAAGGAATTGGCCAATTGATGATAGATCCTGTTTGATGTTTCTATCTGCTTTTTATATCCAATAATAGGCCTTCTAGCCGTCTAAAAAGAATATAGATTGGAGGACATTTTATACATTTTGTAAAATTTTCGAATGCACACGATAGTGATGGAAGCGCTAACGCCACTGGCGACGTCACTTAGTCGAACCTTTCGTATAAACGTATGTAAGAATATTGCTCGGTCCAGACTCTTTTCCAGAGCAGCTAAAAGGTCTATTCTACAAGTTGTACCTTCCTGTAAACTTTTAGACCTGGACAATAGATGATACAGTAAATTTCTGCCTTTACGAAATCTACTTTTTTGCTTTTGTTTTGCTTTTGCTCTATCAAATATTCAGGGTGAGTTCTTGGAAAGGTGGTTTTTAAAGGCGGGACTTTAATGTAGCGTAGTCTAGCCAGATAAGGATGGCTAGAATAGTGAATTTTGTGAAGATTCAAGCAAAAACGTTCAGAAACGAGCAGAACATATATCACAACTTTACAGATTGCCATTTGTTGGAATATTGTTCAATTCCCAACTGCTGTGAATTCAGATCATTCAACAGATCTTTTTCTCCCAAACATCCATCACAATCCTGAAAATTCTGTTGCTGGTAAAAAGAGAAGAGATTGAAATATCAAGGGCATTAGTTTTACGTTAGTATATTGGCTTCCGCAACAACGTCTGAACTAAGTCTAAGAAGAAGGTAGAAAAATGAAAGGAGAACGTATTCAATTAAATATTGCCACCTGGTTCGTAAAAATGAGTATTGGAGTAATTGAAACTCAATAAATCTAAATTCAATCAAAAAATATAAACATTGACCACTATTTAATTTGAAGATAATTAATTTGAAGATAATGATTTTGCCGTTATGAATGGGTGTGATTCGAAATTTTATTGATAGCACAAATATTGTAATGGGTGAAAAAGGGAAAATGAAATTTGACTTATGCGAAGTCTCTTCGAAATTTTTTCAGCCTTGGCTAGTTTCTGGACTTGCTACGAATCTATCTCTCTTTTTAGTCCGAATAGTCCGAAAATCGGAAATGAGCAAAATAAAGAAAAACCCTCTTTCTTTCTCTTTCTCTTTTCGTTCTGTTTTCTTCATTTTTTCAGATTTCGCATTTGCCGGGCTGTTCGGGCTAAAAAGAGAGAGATTTGTAGTAAGTCCAGTTAGTTTCTGGCCTAAGTTCTCTTTGTCTTACTTTTTACTCAGCGCACAAAGGATCATGGTTGACAATAGATCTTTAACTTNGGCTCGCCTCATATAAACAGGCCCTAAGAGCAACTTGAAAGTTGTTTGTTCCACATGAAATCGAAACTCAGTTAATCCCATCGTTTGTATTTGCAAAGATATTTTGGGATACATTCGCACAGAAGATAATGTATCGTGTTCCCCCACTTTCATACTCTTGTCCTCTGACGTCACATTCGACATTCGAAATTCCAAGAGATCTTGTCATTCCTACGTTCTTTACAATCGAGAGGTTTCCTTCCTCGTTTCGGCATACAGTAAAAACCAGACGTTGAGACCCTAGGACCCTCAGACCCGTAAATACCAATGTGAGAAAGGATCCTTAACACCGAAGGTCATCACCCTCACAAGAAAATAGAATGCTAATTCGTCCTTTTGATTTCATTGTCATTACTACTATCTGTCAATAGTCAATAACATGTAACATTCATTGTTTAGATCAAGAGTTTTTACATATAATTGTTTGCCTTTAATAATGTGCAGTTGAAACGAAGCAGCATTCTTTTGTGTGTGTGTGATAACCTTCCGCTGTTGAGGGCCCTTGCCCTCGTTGAATCCTTAACTTAAGAGTCCCAGGGTCCTAGGATCCCAGGGTCCGGCTTTACTGTATGCCCCTCTCGTTTCATCGATAATGCTTTATCTTTAGTCACACTATTTCGTCACGTTATCCGTTACCTCTTTCAATCCAATAACAAAAATTCTAAAAATAGATCCACCCAGTGGGGGGGTTATGAAACCCCTTCTCTATAAAGATCAAACGTGGAAATTTCAATTTGCTATCCGTAAATTCTTATCGAAAACAGCAGGGTGTTAAAAGAGATTTCTTGTTGTGGTAGATTATTAATTGAATTTTTCCTTTCAAACCAGACAAGTTATCATTGGCCACATTTTGACGTCTATTCATCTGCGTATATATCTTATGTATAACGGTATACCAACGACAAAAATCAGCTGAGTATCAGAGGAGGTGGTCTTCATAATTCAAGAGAGGTCATCAAGTAGCATCAAGTCAGAGAAACGTCAATTCAAGGCACGTCGCAACGACAAGCAACTAACATCACGAAGATATCCCGGTTTAGCCATCATAATAAGGGTGAGTTCACTTTTTCTTATTCTTCAACTTTTCTTCATTGAACCGTATTTTGTGGTATGGTGCTCGTGAAGAATTTCTCTATAATGAAACATAGGGCTCAAATCTTTAAAAGGGTCCGTATGAAATTATATTACAGTTTTCTTTGAAGTAAATGAGTTAGAAGGAACTCAGGGTTTTTGCTGTAGAACTGCCTTGGAAATTTATTGATATCTTGATTATTTTCAAAATGGTGGCAGTATTAAACTTGAGGCTATGACGTCATCAAATTTCTAAATCCTAAACCAGAAAAGCTACAGGTTTCTGCTTGCCACCATATTGTGGACCTTCATGAACTATGGTTTTCTTCAGGGTTATATCATTTTTTTCTCTATTAGTTTAGGATTTACGATGATTTAAATTTGTTCAAAAATTTCCCATGATTTTTTTCAAAAATGATTAGATTGCTGCCACTTTGAAAAAATGTACAGCAAAGTACCATAAGTTCCTTTCAAACCAGTCAATTCAAAGCAAATTGTCATAGAATTTTACACCCTCCTCTTTCAAGATTTAAAATATTTGAGCCGTATTCTCTGTAATGCTCTTTTACGAGAATGGATGTAAGGGAACAGGATTCTAGGAGACAATTTTTTCGGTTTAGTCAAATCGTTGTAATGTGAGCGGAAAAATTGTTGTGAAGTATGGTTGTTATGATTTTATCTTCGCTCTTTTACGAGTAGGCCTGTAATAGCCTATGTTCCAGACCCCAGCTTGTAAGAGAGTAGGGTTCTAGGAGACCATTTTTTCGGTTAAGTCAAATCGTTATGATGTGGGCGGAAAAGTTGTTGTGAAGTATGGTTGTTATATGATATTTTTAAAATGAGACATGAGTATAAATTGAGTATAGCGGTTGTGAAATATATCAGTTGCAAGCAAACTCGAAGCACTACAATGAGACAATCATAAGGAGAATAAATGGTGATTGGATATAGAGCGAATTATAAAACTGAGCATAACATGTATAAGAGTTACAAAGACCGTCATAGGATTTGGTTGACTGGCAAATTTGTTGGTCAAAGCAAATGAGTAGACGGGAGGAAACACACGTTCAGCTTTTCTTTCGTGGTAGACTCTCAATACGATTATAGTTCAAGCAAAGCAGATGACCTTTGGCATCTTCAAAGGTCATACTTCAAAGGTCATAGGACGATACTTATGTAGCAAAGGTCATGTAGAAAAATTGTAGGAATATTCAGTGGTTGGACTGTCGAAAAGTTTTCTGAATACCTGAGGTCGGGCCTGAGGTATTTGCTCAAAGCATTTGGAGGAAAGATAAACGGAAGGAATTAATAGCTATTAAAGAGTGCGGATAGCATGTATGTTATTGGTGAAAAGAAGCTTCCAGAATCCTGATGGTGAAAATGTTTGCATTTTGCCAAGTGTGTATGGTAGGGCTTTCATAGCAAATTCCTCGTGTGCATGAAAATAAACACAAATCGTTTGCTTAATTGTTCACCAGGTTTCCAAAATATTTTTCACACGATTGCGCTAAGTTTTTTGCGAGGCCCCGCCCGCAACATAGACAAGTCCCATTCTCATGCCTTGTAAAGCGGATCGTATAAACATAAAAATTCCTTGTTGGAGGAAAAGCAAAGAAAATAGGACCATATGACTCAACGGGACTTGTTTTCAATCGTAACTTTGCATAAATTGTATTCAAAACAAACATTTCATGAGAAATTGTGTAGTCGTGTGAAAGCCTTGGTGGCTGGGTCATCGCAAAGCACCATACCTGATAATGAACTTTTGGCGAATTTCATCATCGTGCTGAAGCTGTGATACACTCCCACTCCTCCCACTTCGATCGTATTTGATTGCAAGAAAAGGCACGTTCTTACGATTGATCATGATTATCTGCCTACTTGGTATACAAAGTCATTGCATTTTACGTGATTTAGCAATGCCGTTTTAGACCCTGTGATCTCGATCAAGATGATTTAAGATTTCTGGCTAGATGATATCAGAATCTTTCTCATATTGCGTAATTCTTGATTCAACTCAGGCACCAGCATCTCAGAACATTGGATTCACACACAGCTTCTCTTAGCTATGAAGGCTTTCATTGTCGAGAACAACCTCTGATATTAATCTGCCTGCTTTCTGAAAGCTACTGTTTTTCATGTGTATGATTTTGGATTTCTGGACTTGGGGACCCTCTCGTTTCAGAACGCACCCATTTGGAAAACTCCATAATCTTATTNGATGAGCTTTAGTCGTTGTTAGCATGTTTGAAGAGAAGTAGAGAGAGGGAAAGAGATAGAAGTGCATGTTTTTGGATTTGTTTATCACCTGTTTCAACTGTAAGTAGCTTTATTTCGTCTGTGGACCTCTTGATGGTTGAAAGTGGTTCAGATTTATTTCATATTTGATTGGCTTGCGTTGAGT
Organism: Aurelia aurita complex sp. Pacific; assembly: GCA_004194395.1. Taxonomy (NCBI): domain Eukaryota; kingdom Metazoa; phylum Cnidaria; class Scyphozoa; order Semaeostomeae; family Ulmaridae; genus Aurelia; species Aurelia aurita complex sp. Pacific. The sequence goes on along the minus strand of REGL01000011.1, from coordinate 387,013 downwards.
TATTTCTTCCATTCTGTATCTGAAGAGGGAACCCATTTCATGATTGTCGCGGAGTCTTGTCATCTGGTTATTTATTTAGCGATCTTTTAGGTACTTTTAATTTTTTCGCTAACTTGTGTGAAAGGTAAATCTTTGGCTTGAATCCCTAATTTTGTGACGTTGTGTCGATACAAAACGTCCATGAGGGTGAAGTTGCAGTTTCTAGCGCCAAGCTCTTGGATCGCAGAAGTAGAGAAGACCTAATCGAGTCCATGACCCCTTGTTATTACGCTCAAATGGTGGGGCTCTACCTGTGATCAAACCCTGTCCGCCTGACTGTTCTGGCTGCAAAATCAGAGGATTACACCACTGCGCCGCAACACCGTAGGAGATTTCCAAAGGAGAAAGCAGCTTGGGCGGAATGCATAGTTTTTTTAAAATGCTTTGGTAAATAGTTCATATGAAATCGTATTAGGATGGAGGAGACTAGAAATCCGTCTCAAATAGGATAGGATTTGCAAAACACTTCTATTGTTGTTATTCGCGGGCATTTTTCAGGTGAAATCTCATTTGATAGAGACTATAAGGGTGTTCCACGAATGTATTTGAGGTACAAGCAAACCATAGTTTCTTTGAATGACTATGAGCAAACTGTGCAATATGACAATATTAATAGAAGCATTATGTCTTGTTGATATTTCTCGGTTCATTATATGAGTTGAATTTTTATGATATGTCCTTCTATCGCTATAGAACCCTTGAAGAAATATTTCAAATATTTCGCGTATTTGTCACGGTAGATTTCACACTGCTTTGCTGTTAACATGAAAGAAACCATTCCTCTCGGTGACTCGAGGAAATTCATCGAAAAGCTAATAAACATCGTATATGTGATATCTGATATGAAACATCCTTCATAAGTGATAGCTATGAGAAAGATATTCCACTTTAGTTCCACTCTAAGAGATATGCCCTGATGTAGTTACCCTCTCGATTATTTAAGTTGATTGAATCTTGCAGAGTCTTTATCCATGAGTTTCTAATGCAGAGCCCCTTTAAATGCTGCAGGGGTTCATTAGATATCACTTAACTATTCCTATTCTAGCCTACTTTAGATAGATGTATATGATGATGATGATGATGATGATGATGATGCACAGGCAAGCAAGCAATGACGCAACATTTGTTGTTAACGCAGGCAGCTATACATAGGGCAGCTATACAATACAGCCTGCGGTGCTATGGCTTGTGCCCTCAGATGGTTGTAATAATAGTGGTGATAATAGCCAATTTAAAAGTATTTGCAGGAGGGAAATGTGATAACTTTCGTAATAACCTAAGAGTCCTAAGACTACTAAAGTCTAGAAGTCTATGCCAAGACCAGGGCAAGGCACTTGCAATAAAACCAGATTAAAGCTATCTTAACACACTTCCATCTCATAAAACGTGATAGATATTGCCATTAGATTGCATTCCAAGGAGATGATCCAAGGAGATGATCCTTTTCAAATGAGAGATATTAGTTGCGTAAGTATGGTTTTTCACACCGCTTAGGTATGAGGAGTGTACCTGATTTAATGCCTGTTGATTTGTCAATTTCGTCTTAGCATCAATAATGCTATTACCTGTGGTATAATGCCATTAGTTGCGGTATTCAAATCCTTCAAAGAATCAGGTGTGCCTCTTGAGATTCCAACAACATAAAAGAGATGATCACTTAATCACTGATCAGACATATGATCTTAGATTTCGATCCCTGTGCTGGATTGATTAGGATTATATGAAGCATCACATGTGGTAACTGCATCATTTTGTGTATTGTGGCAACATCAGAGTGCCAACACCTTAAAGAGTCATCTCACTACATAAGGACTCTCTAGTTACGCTCATCTAGAGCACACGGGAACGAGAGACTCCAGGTAATAAGTCTACTTAAAGAGTCTGTTTCAACCTGCATGCCTTACACGTGCCATTTCTTGGCTGGCCTTTGTTGTCACTATTTTCATGGGCCATTAGCAGAATACCCAAGCAGAATAACAAGACCTTCAAGACCCATAGCTAACCATGATCTTTTCGTAAACCTGCTTGGAGTCCTTTCATGTGTTACCAAAAGCTGTCCCAGATGGACTTTGGTCACCTGGACAGAAAACTCGATTGACGACATGACTTCACTCACGCTCCTCAACTGCACCTCAGCCAGTGATCTGATTGGCTAATTCAATTTGGTGGGATGTTCAAATCCTTTCCTTCCTAACATATCTATTCTAACCCCCCTCCCAGCCATTCGTACATAAACGAAACTATTGTTAAGTTCATATACGCGCAACCGAAAGTTAGCCCATAATCTGATTGGCTTGTAAATTTTGGCGGGAATATTCAAATTCAATCCTGACTTTACTGATACAATTGTGACATATCGTTTTACTTCTCGCTAGACCTACATGCACGATAACATGGCTGACCTCTCGTTCTTTCTGCTAATATGAAACCGACGCTATTTGAATGCACAGTTGCACTGNTTTTTCCATTTTTCTTGGAGACAAAACATTAAAAGAGGATTTCCTACCACCCATGAAATATACATTAGTTATATGATTATTTCTAAAGTAAATCGTTTGTTACATTTAAACTAGAGCATCTTGGGATTCCTCAGCTTGAAGCTCTTTGAACGAGAGATCCATTAACAGAATACATCTCAGATTATCCAACCCATAAAATATACATTAGTTACTTTCAAGAAAATCCTTTGTCACCTTTACACTTGAGTATGTTTCGTCTCCACACCCATTAAGTAAAGCTCTTTTAAGAAGCTAAGATATTTGAATTGCATGGCAACAATATACAAGATATAAAAATACACCTACCACTGGCAATAAATAGCTTCGCAAACCTTTTTCAAGACATTTTTGAGGGTACTTTTGCGAGTCTGTACAGCGGCAGTTGACTAATTTTACTTGCAAAATCATGTGATTGACATGACAGAATTACCCCCACATGTGACAAATGGCGCCATGAGAAACTGAGAACCCTGCTTATTCCCCAACACAATCCCGGAGACCTTTCAGCTGTCCTACAAAAGAGTCTGGACCGAACAAAATTATTCTATTATTAAATCTGGAAGGCTAGATTGAGCGGCGTTAGTGCTTCTTCGTATAGCATTTCTGAACATTAGAAAATCGTCAGATTCCTAAAATAAGGCAGAAGTCGCTCGGTCCAGAGTCTTTTGGGACAAGCTAAAAGGTATATTGCAGCAACAATATCCCGATCCTATTGTTTTGTAAAGAAGTGTGCTGAGTGCTTCTGTTATGTACAAGCCTTTTGATAAAAACTGAATTATGCGATTTTAGAAAGCAAAATTATTGATAACTAAGAGCCAAACATCTCATTTTGTATATCTTTTAGTTAGTTAGCTTTCCAATGCATATTCATTTTAATGCAAAACATAGATCTTTGCGAAACCAATTTTTTTATTCATTTTGTTGTGGAACATAGATCTGTATAAAATTAGGAGATATTTAGACTTCTGGCTGGCTATTATTCTCTTTTCAGTCAGCGTGGGAGGCACTTAATTCCAGGGCCATCCGACTTGTTAGGATTAGTTACATAAAGCTGTTAGCTTAAAACAGAATTCTGGGATAATTGATATCTTGTTTTTAATTGGGATGAGCTTTAGTCGTTGTTAGCATCGTTGAAGAGAAGTAGAGAGAGGGAAAGAGATAGAAGTGCATGTTTTTGGATTTGTTTATCACCTGTTTCAACTGTAAGTAGCTTTATTTCGTCTGTGGACCTCTTGATGGTTGAAAGTGGTTCAGATTTATTTCACATTTTATTGGCTTGCGTTGAGTTATTTCTTCCATTCTGTATCTGAAGAGGGAACCCATTTCATGATTGTCGCGGAGTCTTGTCATCTGGTTATTTATTTAGCGATCTTTTAGGTACTTTTAATTTTTTCGCTAACTTGTGTCAAAGGTAAATCTTTGGCTTGAATCCCTAATTTTGTGACATTGTGTCGATACAAAACATCCATGAAGGTGAATTTGCAGTTTTTAGCGCCAAGCGCTTGGATCGCAGAAGTAGAGAAGACCTAATCGAGTCCATGACCCCTTGTTATTACGCTCAAATAGTGGGGCTCTACCCGTGATCAAACCCTTTCCCCTGCCCGTTCTGGCTGCAAAATCAGAGGATTACACCACTGCGCCACAACACGTTAGGAGATTTCTAAAGGAGAAAGCAGCTTGTACGGAATGTATAGTTTTTTAGAATGCTTTGGTAAATAGTCCATATGAAGCCGTATCAGGATGGAGACTAGAAGTCCGTCTCAAATAAGACGCCACCTGGGATTTGCGATAATGCAAAATTCCTTTGCAAAACACTTCTATTGTTGTTATTCGCGGGCATTTTCAGGTGAAATCTAATTTGATAGAGACTATAAGGGTGTTCCACGAATGTATTTGAGGTACAAGCAAACCATAGTTCCTTTGAATGACTATGAGAAAACTGTGCAATATGACTATATTAATAGAAATATTATGGCTTGTTGAGATTTCTCCGTTCACTATATGAGTTGAATTTTTTATGATATGTCCTTCTATCGCTATAGAACCCTTGAAGAAATATTTCAAATATTTCGCTTATTTGTCACGGTAGATTTCACACTGCTTTGCTGTTAACATGAAAGAAACCATTCCCCGCGGTGACTCAAGGAAATTCATCGAAAAGCTAATAACATCGTATGTATGGTATCTGATAAAGGACATCCTTCATAAGTGATAGCTATAAGAAAGATACTCCACTTTAGTTCCACTTTAAAAGATATGCCCTGATGTAGTTACCCTCTCGATTATTTAAGTTGATTGAATCTTGCAGAGTCTTTATCCATGAGTTCCTGATACAACGCCCCTTTAAATGCTGCAGGCGTTCATTAGATATCACTTAACTATTCCTGTTCTAGCCTACTTTAGATAGATGTATATGATGATGATGATGATGATGCACATGCAAGCAAGCAATGAGGCAACATTTTTTGTTAACGCAGGCTATTACATACAGCAGCTATACAGCCTGCCATGCTACGGCCTGTGCCCTCAGATGGTTGTAATAATAGTGGTGATAATAGCCAATTTAAAAGTATTTGCAGGAGGGAAATGTGATAACTTTCGTAATAACCTAAGAGTCCTAAGACTACTAAAGTCTAGAAGTCTATGCCAAGACCAGGGCAAGGCACTTGCAATAAAGCCAGATTAAAGCTATCTTAACACACTTCCATCTCATAAAACGTGATAGATATTGCCATTAGATTGCATTCCAAGGAGATGATCCTTTTCAAAGGAGAGATGTTAGTTGCGTAAGTATGGTTTTTCACACCGCTTAGGTATAAGGAGTGTACCTGATTTAATGCCTGTTGATTTGTCAATTTCGTCTTAGCATCAATAATACTATTACCTGTGGTATAATGCCATTAGCTGCGGTATTCAAATCCTCCAAAGAATCAGGTGTGCCTCTTGAGATTCCAACAACATAAAAGAGATGATCACTTAATCACTGATCAGACATATGATCTTAGATTTCGATCCATCTGCTGGATTGATTAGGATTATATGAAGCATCAGATCTTGTTTCATCTGGTAACTGCATCGTTTTGTGTATTGTGGCAACATCAGAGTGCCAACACCTTAAAGAGTAATCTTACTGAAGGTAAAGGTGAAGGTGAAGTTGCGTTTTTCAGCGCCAAGCACTGGGATCGCAGAAATAGAGCAAACCTAATCGAATCTGTGACCCCTGTCATGACGCTCAAGTGATGGGGTCCTACCGGGTATCGAACCCACTCCGCCTAACTGTTCTGGCTGCAAAGTCAGAAGATTACACCACTGCGCCACAACACCTTCACTACATAAGGACCCTCTAGTTACGCTCATCTAGAGCACACGGGAACGAGAGACTCCAGGTAATAAGTCTACTTAAAAAGCCTGTTTCAACCTACACGTGCCAGTTCTTGGCTTGCCTTTGTTGTCACTATTTTCATGGGCCATTAGCAGAATACCCAAGCAGAATACCAAGACCTTCAAGACCCATAGCTAACTATGATCCTCTCGTAAACCTGCTTGGAGTCCTTTCATGTGTTACCAAAAGCTGTCTCAGATGGACTTTGACACCTGGACAGAAAACTCGAGCGATTGACGATTGACGACATGACTTTACTCACGCTCCTCAACTGCACCTCAGCCAGTGATCTGATTGGCTGATTCAATTTGGCGGGAATGTTCAAATCCTTTCATTCCTAGCATTTCTATTCTAACCCCCCCCNTAATCTGATTGGCTCGTAAATTTTGGCGGGAATATTCAAATTCAATCCTGACTTTACTGATACTTGTGTGACACATGGTTTTACTCATCGCAAGACCTACATGCATGATAACATGGCTGACCTCACGTTCTTTCTGCTAACATGAAACCGACGCTATTTGAATGCACAGTTGCACTGTAGAAAATCGAGATTCCTGTTGATGTAATGTAAATATCTTTTTCATTCAGTCAGATTTTGTATTTGCTTCATGGCTCATGTCATTAGCAATCAGATCCGGACGAATGTACAATGTGGACACTTTCAGATATTGTAAATACAGTCGATAAGATAGATTGAAGCTAACTGGGCAGTCATTTGCACATAGACCTTTTAGCTGTTCTAAAAGCGAATCTGAATCAAACGATATTTGTATAGATTTTTCCGAGTTTTCGAATGTGCACAAAAGTGATAGATTCTCTAACTCCACTCAATCGACCACAGAAAAATATCTAAAAATATCACTCATCCGGAATACTTAAGAATACCCGCCCGGGAGCATAAAACATTATTCTGGGTGATTTCATATCCTCCCAAGAGGATAATACGTACTAAAACGTAGAAGTCATTGCAGTAAGGCAGAACTATTAGAAATTTGAGCGTGATTTTATGCCTGTTTTAAGGTTTCTTTGTGGGACTCTCTCGAAAAAATCCCACATGATTTCAAAACGGAGTGGCCAGTTTCAGTCAGGTAAATTTTAAAATGGATTTGAACATATCCACCATTAAATGATATATTTGTTAATATTATCGTCTGGATATCCATGTAGCAGTGACCTTTCTAACGGGGATTGTTTCTTTTCTACTCACCCAGTAATTCGCTTTTACCCTGTAGATGCAATGGTACTCGTGCAATGTTTCATTCATTCATTGCTCTCCAAAGGATTTCAGATGACATCGATATCCTGTAACTGATATATACCAAATACGCTCGGTCTTCTGTAGGGGCCTAGCACAATGACATACGGTCTCAAGAAGGCCTTAAATTTTACTGTATCAAATGTTTTATCCAAGTTGTAAATACCATAAATTAGTACCAAATATCAATTAAAATGTGGCAGTATTTCCGTTCAGATGTTAAAAGCTTAACTTTATGAACTAGAAAATTAAGATAAAGTGTTATTGGATGTAAACACTTTCAACAAGCGCATATGATCTTAGGCCGTTATTGAAATGAGGTATCATACGCGGGGAAATCAAAGAATCGGTTCGTGTAACAAAAATGGCGGATCTTATATCAAATATGGCGCATGGATGATCATCAATATCGAAATGAGAAATTGTTTTTTACTAAACTTGGTGAGAATCTTAGCACATTTTCCATCAAACGAACCTTCAAAGGTTTCCCGCCATTTTCCTTTTCCTACTTTTCGGAACTAGTGTCTCGTAGCCTTGAGCTTATTCAAACTGCTCGGAAATCTTGCCAACCTTTCACAGAAATTGACAATTTGAAAGATTTGCACTCTCATTCACTTTTCTTTCCTTAACATTAAATCATGTGATACAAGCATAGTGTAAACGGGTATTTTCACTGAGATCAATGGCCCTACTACGTCGAGGCTGGTACATTGATGCACCAAAAAGAGGCTGTTGCATAATAGCTTCGATATCCCCACAGTAGCATCATATTTTACTATTTTTATCCCTGTTCTTAAAAGTATCGACTTGCCTATATACTGTTTTCCCTTTTCAGATTTTTCTGAAGGTTAATTGTTAAAAATTCCCCAGCACTGCTTCAAATGAGTGTATTGAGCACCAGACATTTAGACTTACTACACTCATTGTAGTTAGCAGACAGTTCATTCGAATAGCCAAGTACTACCGTTGTTACACAGAAATAACTAGCATCAGACACGTAGGAACCGGAGATGGGGGCCAGCTCTCCCCCAAAATTTTTGCAGCCCTTTTCGTTTCAGCAAATGCCCTTTGGAGCATAATGACAAAGTGCCCTTGAAGTGCGTGCCTCCCTCAAGTTTTAGAAACTTCCTACGGCCATTGCTAGCACTATGCAATGAGTAGCGAGTCTGCATTACTAAGCAGGTAGAAATATGAGCCAATTAAGATTGGATACGTGTATAGTTGGCACGAAATGGCGATTTTTGGCTCTAATCCTTTTCTATCTTGTCCCAAGTTATGTCCTGTTGCATGTAATACGCATTACAGTTCAAAATTACGCAAGAGCATGCTTTCCAAAATGTCAGAAACCAACAAATATCTCTTTGACCCTCCATAATAAGCAGTTGACCCACCCTTTGATGCTGTTAGCTTCTTTTGATCTTTGCTTAACCCCCTGTTATTAATGAGTATTGAATTGACCCCCTGACATTCAGTCAATGGCGATATACGATTTCTTTCTCTTGATCCTTTCAACCTTTCAGATGAAGTAGTCCCAAAGTAGTTTCATTTTTACGAGTGTGTCCAAACTGTCTTGTTTGGGACACGGCTCTCTTATACGCTAACCCTTGTCACTGGTAGCTAATTGGCACAAGACAAATGTGGCAACAGTTACCAACAGCAACTAGATAAGACTTTGCGACAGTTACGCGGTACCAAATCAATTTTCAGACATTAAAGATAAGTGCCCAGGACTAATAAGCATCCTTTTGTGAAAGAACTTTTAATTAAACATCTTTTGCAAAGACGCTGCTTGGATACAAGAGCTTAGCTGCTTTAGCTTGTAGGGTTTGGAGACCTGAGTCGTCTTGCTGTGCTGGTGAATTTCACGAGAAGGAGTAGCTGTCTTGTTTGCATTCATCCATTTGTCTCTACAGCAAGTTTTCTAACGGTATGATGTTTAATTTTCATTATTTCATAACCTCGTCATATTTCAAATACGTAATTCTCTATGATGTTGTATTCACTCATTTGTCTCTGCAACAACTTAACTTGGTCATATTTTCAAGTACAAGAGACTCTGTCTCATTTCATTCACTTAGTTACCTCTCCAGCGAACTTTCTAACGGTATGATGTTTAATTTTCATTCTTTCGTAACCTCGTCATATTTTCACATACATGATTCCCTATGATGTTTTATTCACTCATTTATCTCTGCAACAACTTAACTTGGTCATATTTTCAAGTACAAGAGACTATGTCTCATTTCATTCACTTAGTTACCTCTCCAGCGAACTTTCTGAGGGTATGATGATCAATTTAAATCGTATATAACAGATCTAATGGTTTGTGTTTGCAGTTTTTATGGATATTGTTGTTAGGTTGATTTGCAGCTACTGGCTGATCCCTGATCATTCATTCAGCTCAGAGTTTTTGCTAAAGATACATGAAAAGATCTTCCTAACTGTTTTTTAGCTCAGATAACTCCGTTTTATTACCACTGGCAGGAATAACTCTTGCTATTGAAGAATTAGACCGTTTGTTTAGGAATATTTTCTTTCTGTATCAATGTGGATAACACCTATTTTGATCTCAAGTTGTCTGACTTGCTAAAAATATTTTTTCTAGGGTTAGGTTTAGGTTCAGGGTTAGAGTTGGGGTTAGATTCGGGGTTGGGGTTAGGGTTAGGGTTGGGGGTTAGGGCAAATCCAATAGTTTGGAGGAGAAATAGTTCGCATAAATCTGATTTTCGTGATATTTTTGCAGAATTATTTCACGTTGTAAAAAATGCTCTCAGGGACATCTCTTGGCATAGATGCTGTGGTTAAAGGCAACTTGTGTGGTTGTTGGCAATAATTTAGATAAGAGATAGTTGACTAAAGTTTGATTTTCGTGATGTTTTTCCGAAATTAACTTTACACTGTGACAACTGTTCTTGGGGACATATCTTGGCATTGCTGTTGTGGTTAAAGGCAACTCTTGTCTCTAGTAGCAAGTTCTTTATTCGTATAACAAAGAATTCAGCTCTCCGAGCGGACAAAATGATTTACGGCTCTGGAGAATATATTTCACACCTTTGCATGGACTCGATCAAATCAAAATAAACAGAGAGATGAGAACATCTCATGGCTGGCTACGATGAAGGTGTGAAACCTATCCCCCAGTCGCTGAAATCTTATTGTCTTACTCAGGCGTGTATCTTTTGTTTGACAAAATTTGTCCTTGCTGTGTTCAGTAGAATGACTTTAAGTCAAACGTAAATTTTAGCAGGTGCACCAAATAGTATCTTTTCACTGTAAGTCGCGATCCTTTGTTTTTCTGCAATTCAATTTTATTTTCTTGTTTGCTTACGAGATTGAAGATAATTCGAAATTTTGAAAGGAACCAAAAACCAATAAAGTATAACTCTGTACTTTCATTGCATGCATAAACGCTGTTTCTTCTCATTTTNTGAAATCTTATTGTCTTACTCAGGCGTGTATCTTTTGTTTGACAAAATTTGTCCTTGCTGTGTTCAGTAGAATGACTTTAAGTCAAACGTAAATTTTAGCAGGTGCACCAAATAGTATCTTTTCACTGTAAGTCGCGATCCTTTGTTTTTCTGCAATTCAATTTTATTTTCTTGTTTGCTTACGAGATTGAAGATAATTCGAAATTTTGAAAGGAACCAAAAACCAATAAAGTATAACTCTGTACTTTCATTGCATGCATAAACGCTGTTTCTTCTCATTTTTGAATGAAAAGTCTCCTTCGCTTTCCTTTAATGTTTTCTCTGTCATTTGTGTCATTCTTCGCAGATAATTTCTTTATAGCGTTTATTAAAAGCAAGAGTTTTGACAGGAAGATGTAATTTTGTGCAGAGATGCTTCGACTCTTCATAGTCAGTAACCAAAGGTTGACTGATGGCTTCTTCTCTCGCTGACAATTTATCCTAGATTCTTTGCAAGTTGTTTTGTGGTTGCTTTATAACGATTATTAGAAGCAAACCTTTCTGCAGAAAGAAGTTCTATTTAAACAGAGATGGTTAATTAAGTTAGAGACACGACGGCTGTTAGATGAATTTTTTCTCATCGTATAATTAGGAAGTATGAATTTGGACAGGAAATGTTAAGCAATTTACATTATCATGCCTGTTTTGTTTGCCAAGAAGCAATGTTTGAACAGTTCTAGGAGGCTTCTTTCGCATTATCAAGCAAACACCATCATTTGTCAACTGTGCTGCTCTGAAGTGAAGCATCCTTGCAAAGGGTCTGGCTTCTTCATTTCATTTCTGCTCTACTCACCTTTTTACTTGCTTGTCACTTGAAAAAAGGTAAGCTTCAATCAAGACATTATCGTTCTCATTTTAGAAAATCTTGCTTTAAATTTTATGAGATTACAAATTTCAGACATAGCAGCCCAGCTGCAATCGTTGAAACAGTATGTTAGTGCCGCTAATTTCTGCATATTTCGCCTCGTGAAATGCGATTTTGGCCAAGGCCTGGTCAGAAGAAATTACTTGGCAAGCAAAACTCAAATACTTGGCGATCATTGTTTCTCGTTTGGCAAATGTTTAATGATTCCCTTTTGTGGAATGTGAAACAAGGGCGAATTTTATAAAAGATTGATGTCTCCGATAAGACGAAACAATTTGTGTTTGTGAAGAATAATTTTCACACCCCTTGAGTGCACTCAATCAAATCAAAATAAACAGAGACTGTGAAATATCATGGTCGACTGCGTTGAAGGTGTGAAGTCTATTCTTCTGTACTGTAAACCTCGTTGTCTTATGGGAGATGTGATTCTTTCGTTCCGAGAACTTCGCCCTTGTTGGAGCGTGAAGTCACGTGCCTTGTGAATCGAATTTGTCAATTGAGATAGGCTCCCTCTGGCAATATCAATGTTCCAACGGAAGTGCAATGTGATATGCCAAAATTCCAGAAAAAGAGATCCAGAAATGTACCAGAATAAGCCAAAAATGTACCATAGTAAAACCCACCTCTGTTGTTGTGTTATCTTAGATAAAATTGTGATTGAAATTGATGATGAAAGATTAACCTATAATTCAGTTCAGTTACAGAATTATCCTTTTAGCTCCGTTGGTTAACTTTATTTGGTATATTAATTCATATTTTCATATGATATGTTTTCAAATCCAAATAAAGATCAAAGGTTTAACGCTCTAGAATCTTGTGCATTTTCGATTCATTTCTCAGGATTCCTACGCACTTTGGCGTACTCGTTCTCGAAAATAGGATCCCCAATCTCGTAATTCAGTCTTTTAAAAATAGATTTAAAGACCCTTTTCTCCCAATAATCCATTGCACGTGCACAAACCATCACAACTTCAGACTTGCTTAAACAGCATATCTGAATAGAACATTCCATAATGTGGACGTAGATAGCTATCAGAAACACGGCTTTCTTAACTCATCTTGCCAAGAACTTTCTGTCGACAAATTTTTGTCTTTGTGCAGGAATGGCCTTCAGCAGACAATAAAATGCTTTGTCCTCAGAATTGTCTGATGCACGTCCCTGTTAACTTCCTTGATAAGCTTGATAAGCTATTTTGCTGAAAATTGTTGGTTTTTCTATTGGCATTAAAATTTCCATATTTCTGTCTGCAAACTACGTTTTATAATACTGAAACAAGATCGACGAGCTTGCATTAATTTTATTTCTAAAGATAAAGATTGAAGTGGCTTTCTCAAGAATTGCCCTTTTAATTTCACAACAGAGTGGGAAATTTCAGTCAGGTAAATTTTTAAAATGGATTTGAAGATGTCCACCAACAAATGATATATTGGCCACTATTATCATTTTGAAGCATAGGTTTCAAATCTTTAAATCAGCGTAAAAAGATGGGTGTAAAATTCTATGTTCTATTTCTTCCAACTGAATGGCTTAAAAGAAACTTTAGCTACCTATCTATAATTCTACCGTAGAACTTTTTTAAAATTTTGAATATTTTTTCAAATTACTGCATGTTTTATATTTCAGCTCATTTGAGGACGTGACGTCATCAAATTTCTAAATCATAAACCACAAAAGTGACAGACTTTTGTTTGATACTATATTGTAGACATTCATAAACTAAGACTTTCTTGAACATTATTTCATGTTACATCAAACAATATAGAAATTACGATGGTTTTAAGTTTTTTTGAAAATTTTTCTTGAATTCTCGAAAGAAAAGAAAAACACTCAATTCTGAAAATATTGAAGATTTCACAAAAGCCCAACGGCAGAATCATAGCAAAATAGCAAATGTTTCTTTGAAGCCATTCAGTTCAAAGATATAGGTCATGGAATTTTACACCAACCTTTTAAAGATTTGGCCACTATTATCATTTTGATATCCAGGGAGCAGTGACCTTTCAAGCGGCGATTGTTTTTTGTTTGTTTTTTCTTTACTCACCCGGTGCCATAAAATGCTGCTGTTGAGTTTTTTTACATTGAAAGATGTTTTTCCATGATTGGGATTCATATTTCCAAGTTTTTTGTTATTATCCATATAAAATTTTACAATAAATATTACATTCTACTATACCTTCCTAATTACTACACGTTTTTTTTTTATAAGAAACTTGGATCAGCACTTAGTACTAAATGTTTCTTAATTTCGCATGAAAATCTCGGTGTTTTAGTAGTAAAAGTTTCTTAATTAGTTTCTTATTTTTTGGGCCTAAAATTGCGGTATTGTTCGAAGCTGAGCCTTCTTCTCGAGAAAGGGCTTCCATTTTGCATTGACATTGTCATCAAGAAGAAGCCGTGCACATCAAGGCAAAAATTTGCCAATTTTGCAGTTAAAAGTCAAGAAAAGACCAATGTACCTTTGTTAGAGAGACATAGAATAAGAGAGACATACAGAAATAAAGTTTCAGAGTTTCTTAACTGTTCTTGAGCATAGTACTAGAGTTTCTTAAATTTTTGGGCATCGTAGTACTAGTTTCTTATAAACCAGTTTCTTATAAAAAAAACGTGTATACAACTCTACAGGGGCGATGCCAAGGGGAGCGAAGACAACGACTACCCCATGGCCAATAAAAAGACATGCAATGTTAAACTACATACAGCTAAGTACACTGCGAACAATTAAAACCTAATGGAAACTATACTAGATTCTGTCTAACATTAGATGCCCGGTCAGATATGTGATTGAAATTACAATGTGAGGAGGGCAGCTCATCTTGATCGGTATTCGGACATAAGATATGCCTGAATGATATAATGAATATGCTTGGCATTTCCAAGTTCCAACCCTATGGCGCAAAGGCTTCACCTTGATTTGATATTCAAAACCATCATGCCTGAGAGCTTCTTCTTATTGGCTTTTCCGTCTTATTCAAGACATTATTAGCCTTGCCACTGTCTTTTTCCAGTCCTTTCGCACATAGTCGTTCTCAGTTAGTTCATCTATTTAGTTTTGTTTATTGCCTTCAGATCGTTACTTGTTTGTCTGATCCATGTTTGTTTTGGTCTTCCTCGATTACCCTTCGCTTATTTCAAACTTTCTTTGCAAGCTACTTTTGCTGGTATTCTTTCTGGCAACCGCAACACTTAGCCTTAGCCTTAAAATTTACATGAAGACAATTCTTTGCGATCCCTTATATAGACACTGAAACACACCTCACAAAAATTCACGCTTGAGAATTATTCTTATCAATCTTCTGTTTCCTTCACAAATCAGTATTTGGTAAATCTCCCCAAATTTCTTATAATGATACCTTCAAAGGTTTTTTTGTGATGTCGTATACATACATTCAAACATACCTCGCCAAAATCCATGCTTCATTATTATTTTCATCAATCTTTGTTTAATTTTGAAATTGATATCACCCCCCAAAATCCAGAAACGACATTTTTTAAACGTTCTTTGCCCTTTCGTATATTGACCTGCGAACACCTTGCCAAAATTCATGCTTGAAAAATTATTGTTATCAATATCTGTTTATTTCACAAATCAGGATCCAGTCTTATGCTAAATCCTTTCACTAATCTCAAAGGCAAATTTAACAAGCTCGTGAACAAACTCAGCCCTTGGCTTTCACGACAATTAAATACAACTCAAATATATCATTTCTATTCTGGGAAATCTTAATTTCCTAAAGAGATCCAATCTCTTTCCTTTCGGACTTGGCATGTGACTTTACAAAGCTTAACTATACATAGCACTTTATTTTGAATTACGATTTGCTAGATTTTACACTCTTGCTCACTTGTTTCAATGGGCAGTTACGATAATACACGACTGACTATTTAAATTGGCATAGAGCAGAGCAGAGGTTCATTTGCTTCGAGCAAATTTCATTAATCGTCTTCTACAAACAGAACGTTTTGGAAATCTATAATTTGAAGCTAGAAAACTGTGGTAAGTTGATTGATGTTACTCATTGTTGAAAACCTTTGTGTGTAATTGGAAAAGAAGCAGGTTGGTTGCTGAGGCAAAGCTGTGTTTACTGCCTGAAGCTTTCTTGACGCTGGTCATCTTTGGTGTATAAATAGTCATGTTTCACTTACTCACAACAATCTTTAAATTGGTGCGAAAAGCAGCATAGG
>REGL01000011.1:315230-350814 GCA_004194395.1 Aurelia aurita complex sp. Pacific | reverse complement strand
TGCAAAATTATTTACCAGACTTATGTGATATTAAAGTGGTTTGTAGATTTCATAATAGTATGGAATTTTGCAATGTTGAATGACTTCAGATGCTGCAAAATGCATTAATGGACTGCTTCCAAGCAACCTATTACCTCTTAAGTTGACAGATGTTGCATAGGGGTGTGCACTTTAATACCATTTCACTAAGCTGCGTTTCCATAACAATTTTTGACACAGGGAGACCAGCTTGCAAAATTTCTTTCGATTTTCAGTAAAATCTAGGAGATTACTATGTGTGTTGGTGTCAGATCTTAAAAAATATTGCACGGATGGTTAATGCATCTTTCGCTTGATTTAATGACTTGAAAGGAACTTGTTCAATTCTGGAGAGATGAAGAAGGGAAGGTGAAATTGCGGCTTTTAGCGCCAAACGCTGGGATCGCAGAAGCAGAGAAGACCTAATCGAATCCATGCCCCCTTGTCAGGACGCTCAAGTGGTTGAGCTCTACCTGGGATCGAGCCTTGTTCGCCTGACTGCTTTGGCTGCAAAGTCAGGGGATTGCATCACTCCACCCCAACACCTTTACGTGATTTGCCTTAAATGAACGTGATTTTCTATACCGTATTGGCAATGATGCATCTTATGTACCAAGTGATATATTTTCAAGAGAACTATCGATATATTCGCCTGGATTTAGCGAAGCTTAAGTGGCCTAAAGATGTGAGGTAGCATACGTTATATGCAATGATGGATCTTATGTACCAAGTGATATATTTTCAAGAGAACTATCGATATATTCGCCTATATTTAGCGAAGCTTAAGTGGCCTAGAGATGTGAGGTAGCATACGTTATATGCAATGATGGATCTTATGTACCAAGTGATATATTTTCAAGAGAACTATCGATATATTCGCCTGGATTTAGTGAAGCTTAAGTGGCCTAGAGATGTGAGGTAGCATATCATATGTTTAATCTTTTATCTTCCTTCTTTATCAACGAAAGCTCCTCACATGTGTTTAAAATCACTCCTCATTTTGGCTTGCGAAATTATAGCAGATGTGATTTATGTATGTCATGTCTAAATGATGTATGATCAGAATCTTAAAAAGCTTAAAAAGTTCCATCTATCTTCAAGTTTCTTATCGATACAAGAGTTCCTAAACTGTCAGAAATTAGCCTTCCTTTTGCCTATTTTACCTAAACGTATGTCTTCCTGGCTATAGTTTTTATAAGCGTAACAGCTACGATAAAAGATTTCGTTGTGATTACTGCATAAAGATAGTTTACTGATAAATTAAATCCTTCCTACATGTCAAAATAAGTATATTACCTGAAGAAGCATCCTATGTATATCCACGATTAGCTATGTTAAAGAATTTTCGAATATCGGTTTAGGGTCATGGGACGCTGTCCTCTACAGAGGATGTCATCCTTCATATATACAGGTCATCGCTTCTTTTTATCGGAGTATGAAAAGCAAGGGATGGTTTGAAAGCATTTGTTTAGACATGGAATCTTAAACTGGTTAACGTTGAAACATTTTGCTGGCTTTTGTCGTGCATGGAAGATTTTGATATTGTTCATACTCATGCAATTGAAACTGCTGTACCATGGGGGCTTATTTAATTTCGGAGACTCCAGAAGGGGGCTTATCCCTATTTTGGTTGGCCCCCCCCCCCCCCGTGGTAGACTTTTTGTTATAACTCTGCCAGGAGAAAAATTGTGGCCCGGAAACGTTCTTACTTTTCGCTGCTACTTATTATGAAACGACTCACGAAGTTTCATAAAAATACTTTGACAAATGAGGGGGGGGGAGACAATTTTACGGGACTGACTCTGTCAAAATCGCCAATTCTCAAATATTAATTTTCGCAAAAAAAGTAGCAAAAGTCCAATATTTTGCAAAGATGTTTTGCAGGGTAGTGTTATTTAATGTAATCTATCATAATTCTCATGTTTGGATGGAAATTGTGCTCCAAATTAAATTTTATCGCATTTTCCCTGTTTGGCCGATTTTGCCATTTTCCTTGCCCACACAAAGAAAAATGCTGATGCAAGCAATAGTGATGGCTAATTTTAGGCTGATTTTTATATTCTCATAAAGTACATGCCTGGGGCTATTAGTACACCAACTCTGGTTGCTCTATCTATTACCAGTCAAGAGTTACATAGGGGGGGGGGTTTGCCCCCCCCCCCCAACCAAAATAGGACGCATCAGATAGCCGAGCCACTATAGGGTTAAAAGAAACCAGGCCTTTTAGAGGGGGGCTTATTCACAAAGTCAAATAACAAGGATATGAATGAAAGCCTTTTGGTTATTTTACCTCTTTTACCCCATATTTTGCGGAATCAGCATGAAATCTTACGAATCAAATGCACAAGTTCGACGCAGTTTTTATCCCAAACCCATATCAAAATCAACATGCAAACTTGTTTAGCTAAATAAATGGAGAATTTTTGGTAACCTCTGGCATTTGATATAAGTGCTGGGGCTTAATAGAGAGGGGGGCTTATTCAAAATTTTGGCTTAGAAGGGAAGGGCTTATTAGAGATGGGGTTTGATAGAAAGGGGGGGGGGACTAAATAGAGCTTTTACGGTAAATATTGTCTGTTTATTTTGAGGTTAGCAAGCAAGGAATTTTTTGTTAAAACGATCATTAGGAAAAGCAGATATCATAATTGTTTTTTGCTGCATCTTGTTGTTAATTGAAGACATTCTTATATGTTTCGTTCCTCAAATCATTCGTCAGAAAAGAACGTAAACTGCTTAAATCATCGTCCTGTAGGTTGTCGTGAATCAAAGCCATTGTTGTGTGAGCTGAGGTTTGGAATCGCTTTGATGTTATTCTTTTAATTGGAGAGAGCCGAGAACGATGAAAAATCAATGATATTATAGTTTGTTGCCGAAATCTCAAGCAGTTCCAAACTCATTAACTTGGAAACACATCAAGCCAAACTTTGAAATTATTGATTGATTTATTTTGATGGATAAAGGCCTTCAGTGTGTGTTTATTCTCATTTGCTTGCAATAAGAATCAATTCAGCGAGTGGTCGCTATTAAGAACAGAGACTCCTTTCTCGATATAACAAAGCTGGAAATAACAGCCTCCTGCTTTACACTGAATTCACTGTGAAGTATCGTTGAGTAAAATCATTGCTCAATTCGACTCAATTCATTCCTCCACTCACCACAGGGTGTCCAGGGTTGTTTTAGTCTTCGTTAGCTCTAAGGTCATTTATCACTGGACGTTGCGGTGTCGCTGAAGGCGGATAAAACACGAAGTCGTAGCATTTTCGTGCATTCTGTCGCCAGCCTGTTGCACGAAGGCTTGTGCTTACGATCGATTTATCTTCAAATACGTCTTATTGGAAAGCCAAGAGTCGAAGGATAAATCAGTTTCAATTGCTGTTTGGAAATTGAAGAATTTACATCGGAAGATTGTTAGAAATATTAAACGTAAGTTTCGTTTTCTAATTTTCATTATTCTATCAGGAACACAACTGTGAATATTTTAAACTATCTGCATTTATAACATGCGAAACATTTTAGGATTGAAAGATTATATATATATATATTCTAATTTTTTGCAAGATTCTACGCAGGACATTCTCATTCATTCAAAGACGCAGCATTTTAGCGTAAACAACATTTGTTGTATTTCTCTCCCACAAAACATATCCATCTCACTTCATATGGGCCTTTTACAATTCACGTCTCAGCATGAATGAGGATTCTCTATGCTTAACTTCCATTTTCTTTGCCATTATTTTGAGAAATGTTTAATTTGCTGTTTTCGATCTTTGAAAATTGTTGCTTATGTCGGTCTGAGGTTTGAAATCGACTTTAGTTTGCTGTCGCAACGAAATAATAACTAGAACAGGCAAAGCAATTGATACTGCAAATCATAGACCTCCTATTAGAATTTAGGTGTGGATAATTCAAGTCTCTCTACGTTTAAATAATGGGAATTTTAGCCTATAAACGAATATTTTTGGCGAGCTGCAACTTCAGTGAAAGGGTTTGCCAAGCCTGCATTATGCATGGACTATAGTTTTCTACCAGCAGGGATGATTTTCTTTCTTTATAGTGCTGTACAACAAAGGCATGCTTTAGATTAACTATTTAGAGATGATAGGGAAGTTTAACCCACAAATGCTTGTTTCTGTCGAAGTGTACCTCAGATGAAGGAATATTCCAAGTCTATATTATTTGTAAACCATCATACACTACTATCAACAGTACGTGATACCTCCACAGTATCCCCCAAACTTTTCAGATATGGCATTCATTGCTAGCATTTAAGCATTAGCTCAGTCGTCGTCTTATCCATCACTTTGTTCAAGCAGGAAACTAGATCAAGACTATGGGAAATGCTAGCGTAATTCTTTCGCGAGTAGCGGCATATTCAATAGGGTTGGTTTTGCGTCTACAAGTAAAAGTAGAGTCATTTTAGCGCCAACAAGGCGAACTGTAGCCTGCAAGGAGTGAAAGAGAAAACCTCTGCATGATAAGATAGAAACATTCTTTTCCTCGCTCTTCTTTGTATTTTAAAGCTTGCTGAAAGTACCCCCCCCCCCCTCTCTCTCTCTCTCTCTTGGTCGGATAGCGTTGCTGTGGTCGCTTGCCTAATGCCTATGAACCGAGCTGTCTGTAGTCGTTCTTGCCCCCATTTTCCTTTCTCCATGATCTGGCTTTGTAAGCCACCTCTTCTTACTGCGTATCCAAAGAGTTCCATCTTCCTTTCGTGACTGAACGTCATCTTTCGTAATAAAGAACTGAAAGTAGATGCTATCGTTGCAAATTCTTGGAAAATGGATTTTCCTACTAAAGAGTGCGCATGAAATCTCTTTCACTAAATCTTTCTGCAGCTGATAAGGATCTTTGAATCAAAGAGATTGGACCTTTCACTATTCGCTGTAGATTCTCGTCCAGTTGCAGCTAACTATTGACCGCGAGCTAACCAATCGCATTAGACCCAAAAGAGACGGAAATCGATAAAATCAAGTTGGAAAGCCATTCGTAATATGCTCCAGACTTTTCTTTGGTCAAGAAATGGAGTTGGAGAACCATTGGTAATTTGCCTTAGATTTTCACCAAGAAATTGAGTTTGAGCACCAAACCATTGGTAATTTTCCTTATATTTTCATGTAGCAAAACGGATAAAAACCAGTTATAAGCTCTCACTCATTCGAAATTAACCAATGGAAATCGCTAATTAAGTGGTACGAACACACCTTCAAGAAGAAATTAGGAACACCTGACTGTCAATTTGTGATTTCAGTTAAGATGGGTGTCAGCGATATCTCTGAAATCTAAAAAGACTAACCCTTCTCTTTAGCTTCTTTACTAGCATTGAGCATGAGCGCCTCTAAACATAGCCACGAGAAACCTTAAATTCTTTTATACGAAGCCCTGTAATTTCAGGCTTAAAGGATCCTTAAGAATGAGCCACGACTTATTACTTGAAGTCTTTTTACAAGTAACGCTAATCGCCAACGTTCATGAGATTTCATGTCAGTGTTATAAGTCTTTGACAGCTTATCCTTCTTTGTTTACTGGTAAGAGTTTAAAGAGCCATAGTCACCCAGGATGCTTTGCAGGCACACTGCGATTTCAGACGGCCTGAAAATCAAATTTTGCCTCAGCGGAAAGTATGGATGAACTACTGTAGTGTGGATTCACGGTTTCCGCTAGGCCAAATTTGATTTTCAGATGGTCTGGAATAACAGTGTGCTCGCAAAGGACCCTGGGTGACTGTAGCTCTTTAAAGGCAATCAGCAGGGCTAAAAGGTGCGTTCATTGTGATCAAGGGGTGGGGCACGAATGAAAAATCTAGTTGAAATATGAAAATTGGCACGTGCTGGAGCTAAACAGACAAAGAGTGCGTGGGTTTTCTTCTATTTATAGACGGACGTTAACTTTTGCACTATCTGAAGACATTTTACCATTTTGTTGTGAATATTTGAGCCCTTATGCCACTACAGTTTGCCGTTGAAATTACACAACTTTGTATCCCTTAGCAGTTTGCTACTTCTCGAAAAAAAGAAAATTTTTGGTGTAACTTCAACTGCTACTAGCTAGAGATAATGATTTAAGACTATGTTTTTGATCTGTGTTGAGTAACCGACTACAAGTGCCGAATTTCCCCCGATTTTCAACCGGATTTTCTACACACAAAACACAGACATGAGCATGTGAATCATTGGCGTTGGTAGCATTGAAAATTCTGTTTATAAACCATGACATCTAGTTTTGATTCTAAGGGTATTGGCCAAATCTATTTATAGTCTGAACAAATTTGAATATTTTTCAATATTTCTTGTTCGTGATAGCAATATGGCTGGATCCTCAAAAACATCATTTGATCTGAGATTTCCGGATTCCTCGTTACTCATCCTGTATTTCATGTTACCGGTGTAGCGAACGAAACCTCGGGTAATCGCTCGAATCAATCATTAATCAATTACACCGGAAGGGTTTCTTTATCATCATGCATTTCTACAACAACAAATCATTTCGTTTTAAGAAAACAAAGTCTTTTATTAGAACAACAAAACATGTTTGTCAGAACAACAAAATTTCTATTAAAGTTCTAAAATGTCTCTTGCTGCAAAATAAAATGAAACCTGTTTGAATCAAGTGCTTCCTGCTTTTGCATCTGAATGGCATTCCATATTTTCTCAGGATCACGTGATTTTGACTGCATTTATGCCTGTCACTCATATCCTTTTGTTCTATTGTTGAAAGCGTTCTACTTGAGTGCTTGCTCTTCAGAATGCGCATGACGGGAATCAATTTGTGATGCCATACCTGTGTGGTCGTTCCTCGGTGATGCAAACCGATGTGACTCAGAGCACGTGGTGTCTACTGCCTTTTGATGACGTAACTGTGTCGTAATTCATGTAGCGTCAGCAACGTCATAATGACGTAATGATGATATTTTAGCAGAAAATAAGGCATCGTGATTTAGGCCTGTCTTTTATTTCTAACGATTGAAGTCCTTATGAGAATCGAATAGACCTTTTGTACAGAAAAGTCGGGATCGAGCGATTTTATACACTTTTATATGAATTAGAGCGTTGAGCTTCTATTACTTTTGTGCGCATTCGAGAATTCTGCAAAATGTATAAAAAGATCGTTCGTTCGTGTTCATAAAATAGGTCTTCTCGAAATGCATGGCGATTACTGTTTTCGAATAGCACATTAATTTTGATTCAGCGACCAATGCAAAAATCGCAAGACTTTGCCGCACATTTACCATAAATTTCTCCTGCTACAGTAGTAGTACTGTTCATATTGCGCTCAACGAAGATGCTGTGTATGGATTGTATATTCATATTCAAGATGAAGATTATGGTCGGATGCGTTGAAGGTGTGGTCAAATTGCTTTGCCGTAAAGACGAATGTATCCTTTGTTTTATAAAATTTCCCTTTGCTGTTTGAAGGAAGACCTTCTTCAAATTGTACAAAGTTTCAGTGTCATGAATCTTCAGAGTCTTCAAAACTCCACAGTGGTTGCTACCAAATTGTTCATGCAAGTTTGTTGATGTTTGCAAGCGGCAGGCATTCGATCTTCCAAATTAGCTTACTACTGCACAATTCCTATAAATCTAGGAAACAGGATTGGCGATCTTCTTGTGTACGTTTTCTATAAATATCTTCAATCAATGTTAAAGGGAAAACTTGCTGATCCCTCTGGTATATGTATTAGGGCAAGATAAGGTGTGGAAAGCTACTTGCAGGTAAACTCCATGGGAAACTGCTTTGTTAACACACTTATTAGAAGGTATTTCAAGGAATTGCAACGTAATATATTTCCTGAGATTTGCGCAAAAATGCTCCAAGTTGCTTTCTAAAGTTTAAGAAATCGTTTCATATGTACAAGATGGTTCTTGACAACGACATGATAGGGCTAGAAGTGCGAAAATCTTGAACGTTCTTCGTCACAGCTTGGAAAGCAAAATTTAAAGTAAGATTTCAAAGGTTATAAAGAAGGGTTTCTCTTTGAACAGTCGTAGAACTCAGCGGAAGGAACTGGCTCAAGAAATATGCAACTTACAATAGAATTCAAGAAGAATATCCAAGCAATACTTCTCGTAGGACAAAGAAACGTTTCCCTGAACAAGAACTCTATCTGAGTTTTAAAATCGAGTGAAAGGACAGACAACGCTCTGTTTGATGAAAATTGGCAGATTTTCAAACTTGGTTAGATTAAAAGTGAGATTACACTATATACACTGGTACGCTATATACTTAATCCTACTACATAGCTGATCCAAGACAATTATGACAACAGATTAGGCCCACTTAATCCTTTTTTATCTGGAGCGTGCGAGCTAAGTACAATCTTTATTCAAGGAAGGAAGAACACAGTTGACGGATTTAAAGAAGTAAAGCGAATCAAAATGTTACAGTAATACAAAGAAAGAAGCGAGTCACCTTCGCAGTCACTCTGTTGCTACTGTTAGAAATAATTTTTATAAATCTATGTCAACGACCTCGCTCCGCCTTCCCTAACTGTTTTAACTTCTCAACTGTCTCTGTAACTCTGCTGAGCAACTATTTTTGCTCTCTTGTGATCAGTTAAATGTTTTATTTGCACGTAATCCGTTATGTTCGCTGGCTTTCGATCACCTCATCTTCGCTAACATGGTTGATCGGAGTTAATCCATTAGTCACTTTCCATCTAACTGCACTTCTAACTGGTACATCAATGGTTCTATTTACCTTTGCCAAACCTAACGGTCTTCAAAGGTTCGAAGTGAATGGCCTCGTTTCACAAGTCAGTGTAGGAAGCTAAGCACAAAGCTGACGAGTTTTGATACTTTTAAACGTTCCCAAGAAAGTTCTGTTTAACTTGGCCAAGCCTAAATGTTTTCAGAGTTTGGAAAGGGAAGCTCTCTTACTAAAAAATAAACAACAAGCAAGCTTATTTTGACCTATATGCTTAGATCATAGTCACAAGATGCTTAGATGCAGGAGAACAGCTCCTTTATGGAATCACCTTGCTGGAAACACACTCCTTTGACAAACTTTAAACAAAAGAAGATTTATTCCTACATATAGATTTGAATTCACTCGAACTGTTTTATTATGAAACTAGCTTTGTGCATCTTTTTGGAAAATAGCTCTCTTGGTGAACCATAAATAGCACGCAAGCTTTTTATATTCAGAAACCCCATGTCAATTCTTGATAAAGCATTCCCGGTCAGTAGACAGGTCACATATTCTGTAGAATGTCTGACGTGGCAAGAATATGAGATCCAGATGCCTGTATGATTGACTTAATGCTGAGAAATATTATCAAATTGTTCGATTGATTGATTAGCTTAAATGCGATCATCAAGAAGAGGCGTGATAAGTCCATTTTAATACAGTATTAAGAGTGAATTGAATATTAGCGAATTAGATTTGTGAAACTTTTTTCTTTCATTTGCATTATTTATTCATTTACAAGTATTTATGTGGTTTGCAAGCAGCTGACTGCAAAAGTAACTTTAGATTTGATTTTCTTGCTCAAATGTCATCCATTCATTCAAAATCCTTTCATTCATTTCGATTCATTCATTAGTGCATACATTTGCTAGCTCACTCCTTCGCTCCTTCCTTCTTTTCAACATTCGTTCATTAGTTGCTTTGTTCATTTCTTCTTGGATGTTCGTTGGCCTTTTGATTACCATGCGTACTTTGCTGCATTAAGTTCTCTCTCATTTGTTCTTTCGTTTCATTTGCTATTCTTTCATTTATTTCTACATACATTCGTTCTTTCGCTCGCTCTTTCGTTCATTCGTTCGTTCGTTCATTCATTCATTCATTCATTCATTTGTTCTTGCACTTGTCTGCTTGCCAATGTATCAAGAGTTTAAGAAAGACTTACGGATTCAACTCTTTTGCTAAAACAATGACATGTCTCCATGTTGAGAAAATCCAAGAAAGTGAAACTTCGAACCAAGATATTAGCTCCGACAATATTAGATATTAGCTTCCCCTTTGCATCAATGCCGTTTGGCTTTGCAACGTATCTTTATGGATATAGATGCAGGCAAAATCACAAATCTGAGTAAAGTAGAGCTTGCTTAATATCTCTCAACCCAGGATTGTCTGAGCTGAAGGAAATTGTTTTGTCTGCTAGTTTCCTCTGTTGTAAGCATTGCTGCAGCCACTCTTGGCTGATGGGGCCACCGTGTATAAAGAATTTAAAATGAAATGAAAATAAAGTTAAATACGCCGCACGCAAGGAAGCCTGATTCATAGTCTCGTTATAGACTCACGATTTAAGCCCCTCCACTTTCGCTCATTGAATTAAATTGATGTTGTTGTTGTCGCTTCAGTGAAGTAGTTGTAGCGGTAAAGTTGAGGCAAGGAGCGAAACTGCAGCATGTAATCAATCTTGTCTCAGTATGCAAATATATGTAAATATCTGTTAAAACATTCCGTAACTTGAGCATAAATATGCAGAAAATGCTGGGCCTCTCTGTTGTGGCAATTAACTACTTATCATTGTTTACATAAATGCACAAGTTTGCGCGAGCTGGTAGTAACTAAGCAATTATGTTGTTTTTGTAGCCGCCATTCCATAAAGTAATTCCTGACCGGCTGATATGCTGAAATCTTGTTAACTACGAGTCGCCATTCTATCCACTACACGATGAAACACAAATTTAGGCCATTAATCCTTGCGATACTGGACTTAAACTTCTTTAGGCTTAATTGGCCTAAAAAGATTTGAAACCACACTTGACTTTTACTTCGTTTAAACTTACGCCATGGAATTAAAACCATGCAAAGCTGAATTTGAAAAATCGCTACAAATACTATTAGCTTTATTAAATTAATAAATCTATAACAGAGAAAATGTGAAAACACTTTTTGTCTCGAATCGGATTTGTGTTCAACCTTCATTTATGTTCTCTGCTTTGGAGATCTGTTTGTAAATCGTTGAAGAGTGGCTTCGTTGCTTGAGGTCATTTGCGTAAATTCGAATGCTCTGGTGCAGAAACATCTTTAAGTGGATGCAGATAACTTGAACACTCCTTTACGTCATGCAACCACTCTCTTTTTTATCCTGCACATCTTCGTTAAAATTATAAACTGGACACCAATTCGACATTGTCCAATGAGAAAGAAACTTCATGTTTCAGGCAAAATAATTCACATATTAGTTGAAGTTAGTTTTGTTTATTATCTAGAGATGGCCTACATTCTGGAGATAAAAAGGTAGTAAAAATGGTCGTTTATATTATAAACTTAGCCTGAAAATTCAAAAAGTGTCAAAATTGGTTCTCCCGGGCAAATGCCGTTGATTCGGAAGAATTTGCATATTTCACTTTTCACTGAATTCGCTTCACTGCCGAATTTCGTAGGATCGTTTTTGTATCCCGAAATCTAAGTTATCCGCTCCATGGTACCTTATCAAATTTTGAAGAACATAATGGTGAACACATATGACACTGTAGCACGACAAACTTTGTTTAGGCCACCCGGAATAGCTTAGTCTTTGTCTCTCGCTATTCATCCATCTTTGCAAATCAGATGCTGCCAAAATTAGTTTCTTTTGCGGGTGCCTAGAAGTGGATAAAAAGTTTGAGCTAAATTTAACGGTGTGGGGTCTGAAGCTGAAGCTCTTTTGATTGATAACCTGTCATTTTCGTTAACTCAAGGTTTAACAACAAAGGATTCAATGAAATAGAAATTTAAATCGTTAGTATATCGCAAATTGATTAGGCTTGTTACATAGCCATGAAATCAGCCAATCTGATTTGAACAGTTATCTTAAGACAGTTGTGTGTAAGGTTCCTTTAATTGGCTTTCGTCTAGTGGTTTTTATATCGAAACATGAAGACTTCAGGTTGGGCAAAGAGAACCTGTTTAAATATTTTCTAGTGACGAGACGTAGTGTGTATATTTTAAAAAGTTCTAAAAGCGTTTACAATGCTTGTGATTTCTCTGCAGCTAGTCCTTTTAAGGCCGCTTGAAGGTCATTTGTAATTTGGCGGGAACAGAATCTTCTCACGCCATCAAACGCAGTCGTTTCTATGACAACGGAAATGACGCGTATTCGAATAGGTTTCGTTTTAAGTTCTTTTTAGTAAGCTATGAATACATTTAGGGAAAAGTCTTTCCTTTTATTTTTATAGATGCGCAATTAAGCATTAAATAGGACTTCCCAATGTGATGACTCTCTTAGTCACAACGATTCATCTTGTTTTCATAGTATGTCATTTCATTCGATTCACATGGTTGTATAGCTTCCGTGTTCATACACCGCCCATTGAGCGGACAGAAAGGTATCTGGGTGTTCTGCAAGGGTCCTTCCAAAATACTCATTCAACTCACTACTTATTGACGTGCTACTTCTTTAAATACCTTAAGTAAATTATGTAATAGTTGTGTTTCGCAAAATTGGGGTCATACGTTGAAAAATCAATGAATTTCTGTGTATACAAGCTTTACTCATTATTAAATTGTTTTGATGATGCACATACTAACGACTCTTTGCACGAGCGCAGCAGCCAGTTAGAGCCTGGTTCTCATATAATCTCAACCCGACGGCGACCCATCGGCGTCACTACTGCGTAGCAAAAGTTGAACTGCCGGCGATTCGTCGGCGACCCATCGGCGACCTATCGGCGACATGTTGCCGGCAGGGCGCCGTCAACCATCTCTCAGTGTGCATTCCCCGCTGATCCTCGTATTTGATTGGCTTGCTATGGTCACCTGATCACAGGGCATGCAAATGATTCGCTGACGCATCGCCGGCAGTGCGCCGCCTCATGTTCTCATATAATTTTCATTGGCGCCGGTGCCGCAGCAGAGTGAAAAAGTTGAACTCAGCTCAACTTTTTCGAATGACTGCGGCAGGACGCCGGCAGTCGGCGCCCCATCGGCGCTGACTGTTCTCATTAAAATTAGACTACCGGAGCAAGGTCACCGGTGGGTCGCCGATGGGTCGCCGGCAGGTCGCCGATGGTTTGAAGCTATATGAGAACCAGGCTTAAGGATGCTATCAAAGCAAGGTAAACAACATGTTACAACAAACAACATGCCAGTTGCATGAAATTATCTTCAAAAGCAATAAATAAGAAACAAAATGTTTTTCAAGATAATGCAGGAAGTTTTATAACTTTGGACTGTCAATTGAACTTCCACAAAAGAGTGTGGATCAAGTGACTGTTTTTTTCTGTACTAAGTTTTGCAGGAATCCCACTAATTTTCGAATGCACACGATAGTGATAGAAGCCAGATAGAAGCTATCCTGCCGATCATTCGAATCTTTCGAATAAAATTCGAATAATTCATCGTTGATATTTAAATGAACTATCCTTACAGGATGACAGCAATCTGTCCTATCACTTGGTCTCTCGTCTATTATTATTCCTAATTCTAACAGACCTAACTTTTGCCTAGATTGATCACCAAAGTTCCTTGTACCCCTGCGGTAGACCTTGCACAACAGGCCGAAGCAGCATCATCAACTCAAAGAGCACAGGGAAACAAGGGACTCCAGGTCATAAGTCGAACTTTGGTCTTCCTTACCACTACCGTGGGAAATTATGTAGTACGTTAGGAGGTTGTATACAATACAACAATTCCACCATGAGCTGAATCCGTGCAAGAAAGGTTTTCCGGCTTCCAACTCACGTGTGGGCCTAAGTTCAAAAGGCCTTTAAAAATGCTTTTTGGCTTTTGGTTGCAAACAGTAGGCTCTTTTATCAAGAAAAACAGTCAGGTTTTTTCCTATTGTCAGTTCTAGGTTATTTGTTTGATAAAAACATAAGATCATTCTTGTAAGCAATGAGAAATGCTGATCATTCCCTTGTATTTAAGAGTTCAAAGTTTTCCGTATGACGAAAAGGGAGTTTGGAATTAGCAACAGCAGTCCCAAACCTGTAAAACATGAGTTTCACATCACAGAAATGAATTAGGATTCCTTTCCTTCGTCATCTAATCAGTTCATTGTGGGGCGTTTCACCTACGTTCTTTCTTGGAATTCTTGACAACCCTTTAGAAGGAGAAGTCATTTTTCTACCCAGGGCTGTCGAAAGTGATTTCCAAACCTGAATCAATATCGAAAATTTTCAAGCAATCTTCTTTCAGTAGGCTGTGCAATTTCGCTTTGATCAAATATCACTGCTCAACCATTTTGCAAATTTGGACCCCGTTTACACTGTACGATACAACTTTGGATCCGTGACAATAGTGCNGAATCTTTCGAATAAAATTCGAATAATTCATCGTTGATATTTAAATGAACTATCCTTACAGGATGACAGCAATCTGTCCTATCACTTGGTCTCTCGTCTATTATTATTCCTAATTCTAACAGACCTAACTTTTGCCTAGATTGATCACCAAAGTTCCTTGTACCCCTGCGGTAGACCTTGCACAACAGGCCGAAGCAGCATCATCAACTCAAAGAGCACAGGGAAACAAGGGACTGCAGGTCATAAGTCGAACTTTGGTCTTCCTTACCACTACCGTGGGAAATTATGTAGTACGTTAGGAGGTTGTATACAATACAACAATTCCACCATGAGCTGAATCCGTGCAAGAAAGGTTTTCCGGCTTCCAACTCACGTGTGGGCCTAAGTTCAAAAGGCCTTTAAAAATGCTTTTTGGCTTTTGGTTGCAAACAGTAGGCTCTTTTATCAAGAAAAACAGTCAGGTTTTTTCCTATTGTCAGTTCTAGGTTATTTGTTTGATAAAAACATAAGATCATTCTTGTAAGCAATGAGAAATGCTGATCATTCCCTTGTATTTAAGAGTTCAAAGTTTTCCGTATGACGAAAAGGGAGTTTGGAATTAGCAACAGCAGTCCCAAACCTGTAAAACATGAGTTTCACATCACAGAAATGAATTAGGATTCCTTTCCTTCGTCATCTAATCAGTTCATTGTGGGGCGTTTCACCTACGTTCTTTCTTGGAATTCTTGACAACCCTTTAGAAGGAGAAGTCATTTTTCTACCCAGGGCTGTCGAAAGTGATTTCCAAACCTGAATCAATATCGAAAATTTTCAAGCAATCTTCTTTCAGTAGGCTGTGCAATTTCGCTTTGATCAAATATCACTGCTCAACCATTTTGCAAATTTGGACCCCGTTTACACTGTACGATACAACTTTGGATCCGTGACAATAGTGCATCAGATTAGCCTCCCGTTTACACTGTACGTACCAATCCGCAACATTGTTGTCCCTTCTGTTCATAAAATATTTTTCTCTGGAGCATTTAAACACTCTTGTAGGTCTGTAGGTCTGTAGGTCTGTAGCGAATTTTTAGCGAATTAAAACCGTATTCGTACAGTACAGTGTAGACGTGATCTTATCTAGACTCATTACATAAGTCCCTCTAACTTTTGCTGTTGTTGTTTTGTTGGTTTCCCTTCAGTTGAGGCTGTTGTAGCGACAAGTCAGTTTGGGAAGCGAACAAGAAACTTTTGGAATGAGTCTAATCTTAGTCTAGATGACTTAATTAATATTTCCTATTCAGGCAGAACACTGGGCACCTCTTAAATGAGCAAAATACTAAATTTATCTCCTCTCTTATTTGCAGATGAATCTGTCAACATTACACTGTCAAGTGACACTAGCATTGACTGTACTCTTCAGTCTTTACTCAATAGCATCCTCAGAAATGAAGGGACCTGGTGCTGTCAAAATGTGTGGAGATGATTTCTTTAATACTTTCAAATTTGTGTGTGCAGAGAAATTCAGGCAGCGAAGATCGATACAGCAACCTGTAGCACATAATGGTGAGTCCAGTTCTTGTATCATATCATGGGTACATAGACACCACAGTTATGCTTCACTTGTATGCTTCTGCTGAGGACAATTTATATCGTTCTGCGGATGACGTATCAGTGTAGAATTTCTCCTCCGCAGAGGCGTAACACTATGGCAATCAAGAACAACTGCAGTGTCTAACTACCTATGATTATTATTTTAGATGCTGTTTGCAAAATAGGCCTTTTAGCTATTCTACAAAAGAGTCTGGATCGAGCGATATTTTGATGCATTTTTATACGCAAGGTTCGATTGAATGGCGTTAGAGCTGCTATCATTATTTTGCACATGCGAAACTCATTCAAAATGTATCAAAATATCCTTCAATTCAGATTCTTTTCAGAATAGGTAAAAGGTCCATTGTGCATCAGCTGTCGCTCCAATATTGACTTTTGTCCTTGATCAAGGCAAAATATCAACTTTATTGTTTTTCTTGTTTAATACTTAATGCATTACCGGACCAAATTCCATATTCTGGTTGTTTGCAGTTTATATAGGACCACAATTTTTCGTTGATTTGAGAAAAGTCAATCTGCAGCGGACGGACAACGGATGAACCATTTTGCAAACAGTCTCTTTATTGAAGCCTCCTTTTGCTAAATTGTGCTCCAATGGTTACCCACTAAGTAGGGTGGCTTGAGCCTTTTTTCTGCTGTCTCGTAAACGATTTACAGTACCTGAGAAGGATTTAGAAGCTTTTAGTTGCATCTCTGTATGTTGCTTGAATGCTACTTTGATGGAGATCAATCAAAGATCGCCTTTGCATGTTTCAGGTGGAAGTTATCCTTTCTGAACATTCTCTCTATTTGATGATCTGTGCCTTGCCTTCATTTTTCCAACTGATCAAAGGCAGTCTGTCATGCATCTGATTCGATGATATTGACAATACAAAGAATAGGAAATGGCTCCTGATCCTGCTGACTTTCTACGACCGTATAAAGTGAGAATGATCAGCCCTCCTTTCTTTCAAATACACAGATTCACAAAGAAATCCGTTGTGTTGAGCTCTGACCTTATTGCAGCCAATCAGATACGCCTTTAACTAGAAAACTCAGTAAGTTTGATCTTTAGAAAGGCCTTTTGATGACAAAAATATTCTTCGTTATTTCATTTATCTATTCGTCGTGGAATTCAGCTGCTGGGACGTTGTTGTCCTATTTTCCTATAATCTATGTTTTCCAAAAGGCAAAAGTGTGGCCGGTTTTTACCATATGAGGGAATAGTTTTGGTTAGAGCTAATGGGGATTTGATTTATTCGATTTAAAGAGTGTTGTTTTAATATGAGGCTAATATCTCATTCTTCCTCACTCTACGCGAACTGCTTTAAATTCAAGAGTTTTACAATGAACTTAATCTTCTGAAAATTTCAACTCAGTTTATGCCTGGGAACTTAGTTTATTTCTGATGCTTTTCGACAGCGATATTTCTTGATCGTTTTGTGCGGATTAATTCGCGAATCAGAAGAATAATTAAGGTCGATATCTGCGACCCTGATCTTTTGCTCATTTCGCTGTTCCTTTTCTAGGCCTCTTTCCGTCTTGGGATTTCTCACTAGGAGGTTCTTTAGAAATGGCAGACATCTTTCAAAAGAGGACGTAATCCTTGAAACGATCTCTTTAATCCGGCAGAGAAACAAATTCTCTGACTTTATGTTCTCGTTTAATTTCTTTTTCTCCTGTAGACATAATAATTTAGAGGATATTTCGTTGCATTGGTAGTAACCCCGTTAGATTTCCATCTTATGACGACTTTTTCTGCTAAAATATCTTCCTAGCCGGGGGAGTAACTGCATTAATATTTGTTGCAAAGTATTCTCTTGACCATGTAACTACATGCGTTCATTCATTTCAAATTTTCATCTGACCAACTCTCTCTTTCCTATGATATTGTTTCCTTTTTTCTATATTTCTACCTCGCATCCGAAGGTAGTTTTAGAACATTGAGAAGCTGAGCTTATCAAATCAATGTTCTGTTCCTTCCTCTGGATGTGACCACACTTTATGATTCTTTTAGCCTGGAATTACAGAGAGTTGGCGACTCTCCTCGTTGTACGTAGCAGATTCGACTGGGCGGAGACTCGAACCACCAGCCTTCAGATTGGTAGTCAAGCGTGCTACCACTGAGCCATCTTCCCCGCTCTAAAGTTTGCTCAAAATCCTTGTTTTATCTTGTTAATACTAAAAAAGTTATAAATACTAGGCTTCCATTGTTGAGAAATTTTACCTGAGATTCTTGCACTCTTTCTGCATACAATTTATTTTGAATGCTTGACAAGATCGGAGATTATACAGACACTAAAAAGCATGATTCAACCCAATCCAATTTGAAACTATTAACTGAAAATGTTTTCATTTATTTTTAGCTACTTATCATAGAATCCTACGAGTTGGAGTAGAAATATTTCGAAATAAATGACCTCGGAAAAAAATGTTTTCAAATCCTACAGAAAAACGTCGTCTAACAGTCTGGTTTAAGAATGACTTAATCCTAATTCTCAGATTTCTGTCGTTTTCGCCATCTCTGTAGTAGGATAATGAAGACAAATTACTGGATCTAAGTATTGACCAGTCACATCTATGAATATCCGAAACAGTTCAAGTTTTTAAAACCATGAATGTGCTTCTATCAAATGTTTACGATTTGGTACTAAATTTCTTGTTTGAAATGCAATAAATTCCTTCTAATGTCGAGCTTATAATGTACTTTCAGATGAAATGGCGTAAATGAAGGAATTTTACTTCGAAGTTACATAACAACAAAACAATCGTTACATTCATTCAGCAGCTGATTTGTAAATTCCAAGGACTGTTTAATATCGGCTGAGTAAAAGAGCTCTGACGTTAAATTTTCATTAAGATTTCATCAGATTTCTTCAACTGTTGTTTATGTGTAGCACACATATAAACTTAGATATGAATTGTCACATCAGTTGTATCGTTCGCAAATTACAAGAGATCTTTAGAAAAATGAGTCATCTCAGAATATAATACATTCAAAACAGACATCATTGATCAAATTTGCCAGCAAAATTTGCAAATTCTAAGCTTAATACTAGTGCCTCGTGTAGACACAAATTCCAACCAATCTAAAGCCAAGTTCATATATGAAGGTGAAGTTGCGGTGTTTGTTCACTGGGACTTAGTAAGCACTGGGATCGCAGAAGTAGAGAGACCCCTCGTCATGACTCTCAAAAGGCGGGGGCTCTACCTGAGATCGAGCCCTGCCCACCTTACTGTTCTGGCTTCAAATTCAGAGGATTACACCACTGCGCCACAACACCTTCAAATCATCATCGTATTCAATATCTCTAAACCAATTTTTAACACATATGCATATACAATCTTTGTTTTCATCCCAGCATTAGGCACTTTTTAATCTATAAATTGTCAAAATTATTAGATACGAATTTTTCTTTCAAGTTTATTTGGAATTAACAATTACGAAATTATTAAATATAGAATTGTTAAACATTTTCATAGTTATTAAATATGGAATTGTCAAATATTGTCAAAATTACTAAATATGAATTCTTCTTTCCAGATATTACTCCTGAAGCTGAAAAATTTCCAATCATCAAAGAAAGATTAGCGAGGCAATTTCTACGACGAATAAGGCGAGTTCCTCGTGGCCTTCGAGCGAATGCGATCGAAGAATGTTGTGTGGAGTCGTGTACGATTGAAGAGGTGCGAGAATACCCCTGTAACTAATGCTGTAGAAACTGCTATAGATAATGATGAAGAGATTACGAAATATTCCTTTCCAAGAATAAAAGAACAGCACGTCGGTCGAATTATGGATTCCAATGAACTCTTTAAGGGTAGGAAATCAATTCGACGTGAAGGCTGCTCTCCACCATATCTCCTAATTCTCTCCAGTCTAGCATGGGCACATTTTGTAAAGCAAAAGATCCAGGTTTGCTAAAAGGCAAAGCGACTTGCCTTTCTGAAGAAACGATTTCACATCTCTGCCTGAGTGCAATCAATCAAATCAAAAATGCAGAGAATCCCAAACGTTATGGTCGGCTGCGTTACGTTATGGTCGGCTGCGTTGAAGGTGTGAAATCAGTTATTAAAGGCTGTCAAATCGCTTTGTCTTACACAGAACCGGTGTCCTTTGTTTTACAAAATTCAGCCTTGCCTACCAATCTCCCTTTATCCTTTCTTTAATGTCCCTCGGTGCCTCTCAAGTTTTTTCAATAATCTCAAATGTTTTCTTTGAACCAAATTCCTTGTCAAGGAAGAACCTGCGATTGCCCCTCGTAAACACGCGGGAAACACGCCCAAAGAATAATATCCTTCAGATAACATTGTTACCTAAAGAATATTTTTTTTTGAGCATTCTTCGGAAAGAAAATGTTTTCTAGTTTGATCTTTTTTACTTATTTCTGTTAAAAAGGACAAAAGTTAGACGAAGCCCTTGCACAAGCAGCTGGAAAATCCTTCTCAAAATCGTCCCCCCTCCCATCAGTTTTTAAAAAGAGAGCCACTTCATTTATATGGTGCACCAAGAGAGCAGCCTGTCACACGCTCGGCTTTCGAGACTTCTTTCTCCAGAGCCAGATGCCTTGAAATTTGTTCGGTTGCGGGAATATTTATTCAATAAAATGCTATTGTGATGTTTTCTCTGCTTGTAAATTTTGTTGTAGATTCGTAAAGTATTACAAAAGATGTAGTTTGCAGATTTATTTGTGTGGAGTCATAATGAAGGAGAACATTGATCACATTATTCCATGATACCCAAGTCGAAACTTTCTGACATTTCCATGCAGCTTTACTAGAAAGCCCGGGTCATGTTATTTCCCAGCATGCCTTGAATCTCTTACTTCCGGTGGTCATTAACTTGCTTTAAGTCAGGACAACAAATATGTTTCCAAATTTCGTACAATTCAAGTATGAATATGAAAATGAATGCAATCAATTTGATAAAAACGATGGGAGTTGCGATGACAGAAAATTCATTTTACTTAATTGTGGCAAATATTTATCAGAAGCTCTCGACCTTTTCAGTTGCTTTCAGACAAAGAATAGCTTTAAAAAATGGATGTTTTTAGTTTTTTTTAAACTTGCTCAAAATTTGATGCATTCTGGCAAAGTTTTTCAAAACCCATACAGTCATGAATTTTCTATTTAATCTCACAAAGAAACGTTCTCCTATCGCAAAATGCGCTCCACACAAATATGATCTAATGTTTGAGAAAATACATGACAATATGGAATAAATTAAGAGTATGCATAAATATACATATATCTGACAAGTCTTTTATTTATATTAAATATGTTGCAGTGTGTAATACGCATGCGTGTCTTCAATATTTGAAGGCAAAGGGTAACTGCTTCGATAGGTTAATCGAGCAGAATGATTTTGTAAAGAGGCTGTATGTTGACCTTTGGTATGTTGACCTATGGTATGTTGACATATGAACTCTAAACTCTGGCCCCAAGTTGTAGGCTTTACGAGGTTTTAATCCAAGGTTTCTAAACTGATATTTAGATTGTTTATTCAGGCACTTATGATGCTTGAGAAAAGTGGCAAGAATTTCCAAACTTGAGACTTCTTATACCTTTGTGGCATTAATTATCCTTAAAACGTGGATTTATATTATTTGTATTTTAGCATGGGGCTCTCAAAGCTTGCAAATAGCTTCCATTAGATTTGTGTATGAGCTAGGGCCCTATTTTGCCAGCTATTGGAAGTTATGTGAACGCACAGCAAATTTAAGGCACAGAATTGTTCACCTTTTTCTGCCTTAGTAGTTGTCTTCTTAGCCTTTGTATTATATAGTTGATTAAATGCTGTGATGAATTTTAGCAATTTTGTAAATATCATTTATGAATGTATGATGTGTTTTAACCTTGCTTCTGTTATAACGAAAAAGGCAGCAAAAGGTTTCTTTATGTCAAAGGTCCAAGTCCAGAGGTGAAAGTTCACCACAAAAACCTTCCGTGTCAGAGGTCAACATACAGCCTATATGTTAATCGTTAATCTTTCAAACCGCCTGGGTCATCAATCTCATTTATTAAAGAGTCCAAATACAGAACAAGTTTTCATCGTTCGTTCCGTAATTTCGTTGGGACACCAACATTGAAAAGTTTGAAAGTGAATTTCAACTAAGATACCCATGCTTTCCGCGTCCTAATTTAGAATTTTGCAGATACATACTAATTACACCGCCCCCCCCCTATCCAAGGGGGTACACCCCCCCCCCCTATCCAAGGGGGATGTAATTCACGAGAAAAGATGAATCGACGAAAATCTGCAATGATAAGGCCTACCCAAATCTTTACAAATGAGACTGATGACTCGATTTGACGATTTAGAAATAGTTTGTAGTTGTTGCTTTACAAGATTCAGTGAATAATAGAAAATAATCTGAATTGAGTAAGTTGATTTTAAATATGATTATACTCCTTAGTTAGTTCATTAATTATCATATCGAATAAGCACTTACTTGATTAGTTGATTACTTGATAACTTGGTTATGTGATTTAGTTGTATAGTGAAGCAGCACAGGAAAGCAAGCCGAAGCAAGTGAACCCTGCACACGAACATTACACTCTGTAACCATTCTCTAATAAAATGATACTTATGATGAGAATGTTAACTCTGTGAATGAAGAAATTGTTTAATTCTCTTGCTCGTTCTCTAAATACAGATTTATGGTAATTAAAGAGGTTTGTTTAGCAGTGATCCTTTGCGGCAGTGTGCCAGAATATTTGACATACAACTATTTGATTTATCATATCCNCCCCCCCCCCTATCCAAGGGGGATATAATTCACAAGAACAGATGAATCGATGAAAATCTGCAATGATAAGGCCTACCCAAATCTTTACAAATGAGACTGATGACTCGATTTGACGATTTAGAAATAGTTTGTAGTTGTTGCTTTACAAGATTCAGTGAATAATAGAAAATAATCTGAATTGAGTAAGTTGATTTTAAATATGATTATACTCCTTAGTTAGTTCATTAATTATCATATCGAATAAGCACTTACTTGATTAGTTTATTACTTGATAACTTGGTTATGTGATTTAGTTGTATAGTGAAGCAGCAAAAGAAAGCAAGCCGAAGCAAGTGAACCCTGCACACGAACGTTACACTCTGTAACCATTCTCTGATAAAATGATACTTATGATGAGAATGTTAACTCTGTGAATGAAGAAATTGTTTAATTCTCTTGCTCGTTCTCTAAATACAGATTTATGGTAATTAAAGAGGTTTGTTTAACAGTGATCCTTTGCGGCAGTGTGGCAGAATATTTGACATACAACTATTTGATTTTGGCTAGGCCCTCAAGGCCTTTTGTTGTCATCTGAGCGACAGAGAAGAGGTTGCGTAAAATGACGTCATCGTCGCAAAGGATCACTGTTAACCAAGAGTTTTCAATCATAAATTATATCATTTAAAAGAAGCAGATTTTAGCTCTGGCTGGATGATAATAGTCAACAGGACCCAGTACGTAACCAACCTTGCATTCGAACTTCGTTCGAAAGCTTTGAGTGATCGGTGTGAGAGCTTCTATCATAGACCTTTTAGCTATTCTAAAAACGAATCTGAATCGAACGATATTTGTTTACATTTTGAAGGATTTTCGAAGAAAACTGTATAAAGATATCGCTCAATCCAGGCTCTCTTGTCGAATAGCTAAAAGGTATATTCTGTTCCCTCACATACATGCATCAGCGTGCCTGTCAGATATCTAAAGTAGAAAAAATGTTGCTCGATCCAGGATCTCTTACAGCATAACCAAAAGGTCTAGAGTCCCAATGAGCTCGCTCAATTTACCCATTGACCTTGCAATAACTGGGGTTTTATTTCATCAAATTCACGATAATATTTAAAATCATTGCAAGGAAAGTAGGAAATTGGGAAATTTTGGGTAGCACGAACAACAAAGTGTTCTTTGGACAAATGAAAATGAAATGCTCAGAGATCCGACAAAAGATACTGCTTTCAAACTGACATATAGGTGGTTAGAAGTTGGCAACAGTTAGCAAAGAAGAAAATAACTTCGAAATGTTCTGATCAGATCATAAAAAGGCCATGGTCAGATTTTTGTGCCGTGACTTTCATGAATTCAAACAAGCAAGACAGAGGCATCAATTTTGAAATCAAATTCAAAGAAAAATGTGGTCGATAGCAGGTCGCGCTTTTTATGAAAGCAGTTTATCAAAATGTGCTCATACCAGTAGTGAATGGAATAAAGCCCGATCTTTCGTGTTAATTACAAATCAACTGGTGGCTATTTGACCTCAACCAGGCCTAATCGTTAAAAAGGCTGCTCGTTGAAATCTTTCAAAACAACAAAGGCAACATGGCGCAGATATCGAGCTTCGTGATATTTTCGCTGATTTCTTCGACTATTTGTTTTGATATGGGTTTCGACGATGATTTCTTCGACGATTTCGACGCAAAACTAGGCCTTAAAAGATCGTTAACAGAAGGCGAAAAAGATTCGAGCAGCGACGATTCCTACTTTCTTTCTGAATCAACAAACATGCTAGATGATGGCCGTGAGATGATAACACGGGAATCGAAAACATGGGTGAAAGATACAAAGACAGGAAAATGGATGGAGAAGATGAACACAAAACATTTTATGCGTTATCGAAATGGGACTG
This sequence comes from Aurelia aurita complex sp. Pacific, assembly GCA_004194395.1. Classification (NCBI taxonomy): domain Eukaryota; kingdom Metazoa; phylum Cnidaria; class Scyphozoa; order Semaeostomeae; family Ulmaridae; genus Aurelia; species Aurelia aurita complex sp. Pacific. Next base: position 326,425 of record REGL01000011.1, on the reverse strand, counting down.
TTGTTGAGGTTGAAGATGATGGGTCTGGTGATGTGAAAGCTGATGGAGAAATAATGAAGGTGAATAGTCTAGACCTTTTACATATTCTACAAACGGCCTACAAAGAGCCTGGATAGAGAAATACGAGGGGCATTTCACTCATTCGAAATAGCGTACTAGATTTTTTAGAGCAAAAGCATTTTTACGGATTTTTGATGAATGTTTCTTGAAAACAAAAACATTTTGCCAAAGATGCACGAGATTTGTTGGGAGCGAAATGCCCCTTGGAGCGATATTTCTATACAGTGTTATAGGAGATGTTCCAATGAGTGGCGTATCATTGCGCACATTCAAAAATTCCACAAAATATCTCAAAATTGGTGAAGGTGGGGTGAAGGTGGAATTGCGGTTTTTACCGCCAAGTGCTGGGATCACAGAAGTAGCTTAGCACTAATCGAGTTCGCGACCCTTTGCCATGACGCTCAAGTGGTGGGGTTCTACCTGGAATTCATAGGATACATAGCATAAGCGTACGGGAAGAAAAAATCTAGGGGGGCGGCCCGACACAAAGTCCATTGTTTACTATGATACATAGGATGCAATTTTCATTTTCTTTCTGTTTATTTCCCTTGCGCAGGCAAATCATTTTCGTCTGCGTGTCTCTGATTCCCTGTGTTTCATAGCAATGCTGCGCAGGCGAATGAAAGCCAAGAAAAAAGAGAGAATTTTCCTACCCCACTTTAGCAAAAGTAAATTTTGTGAAACGAAAGATTCAGGTTTCCAAGGAGACAAAGCGATTAGCTTTCTGAAGAAGAGATTTCACACTTCTGAGACCTCTCAATCAAATCAAAATAAACAGAGAAAGCAAAACAGTATGGTCGGCTGCATTATAGATGTGAGATCTATTCTTTCTTGAGGCTTTCTTATCCCTTTATACTGTCAGAACTGTACTCTTGTTTTTGCACATCCAACCATGGCCACGGGCGTAGTCATTGTCTTTTGCTGCCTGTGATATCGTACCTGTAGTGTTGTATTGTAGTACAGTAATTAGAAAGTATAGTAGGTAATATGTAATGTAACATTTTATGAATATGAAAAATAAGCCTTTCTGCCCACGTCAGCATCTTGAAGCAGGGGGTGCTCTCTCCTCGATTAGTTTACCTACTGAGAGAGCTCCTCCTTAAGAAATTCCTCCCCATACAAAAATCTATGTGTATAATCCTATTAGTTATGTTTTATTTCCTGTTTAATTGATAATTTGTTAGTTGTATGTTGTTTTAAAGAGATTTTTGTATGTAGTGGAATTTTAAAATTAAACTGAACTGAACATAAACTATCTTGCAATCTTCATTGCTTGAATTTTCTCCCTCAATATTATCATGAAACAAGCAATTGTATGGGAACATAAAAATGCTCATTTGTGCTTGGCTTGGTGTACATTTNTCTCTTCAAATCTAATTTTAAGAGCGTTTCTCCGAGCTTATTTTGAATATCAAATGGTATCCAGAAAAGTGTTAGTAAATGAAAGAAAGTCCTCTAACAGTCAATTGTTTTTCTGTGATGTTCTGAAAGTGTTTCCCTAGACTGATTACAACTTCGTAGTTATCGTGAATGTTGTTGTTGTTTTCGTTGTTGTTGTTGTTGTTGCTGCGATAACTGGGACTATCTCGTGTTTCCCTTTATTCACTAAAATAACAAACTTTCTTTTCTCCTAGGTTGATTGCATTACTGAGGATGACTGCAAAGAGGATTCTTTCTGTGATCGACTCTCGTACCGCTGTGAAGCATGTTTAAAAGTAAACACAACATGTCATAGACATCGGGAATGCTGCGAAGGATCAATGTGCAGGCAAGGCAAATGTGAGGCAATTACGGGTATGTGTCTCGTTTTCAGTACAGGGTGTCCTTAAAAAAAAATTTTCATCGTTTGATTAAAAGTTAAAGATAAGAATATCATGAGTGGGCTCAATGCTAAGATCTCATGAGTGGGCCCTGTCCCTAAGATCTCAAATCAATTTTAAACTCTAGATTTTTCTCTTGCCAATCGTATATACCAACGGATGAACAAAAGCTTATATGTCCAACGAAGATGAACTCCTCCTACGAACCTTTTCTGAATTTCTTCATGATATATACTCCAAATGCTTCACTTCAGAAAAAAAATCAACAAAGTAAAGTCAAACCAAACCTATTAATCTTTAGGTGTTTAGTTGTAACCTCTATTTTGTACTATATATTATGTATTTAATCATTGACCTTGTATCAAATGATATAAAAGAAAATTGAAAGAAAAAAGTTCTTCAAAATCCGCCGAATATTCATCGAGCTACGCATGTGAGGTTCAAGTTTGTGCTAAAGCTGAAACCAGTGGCCCGTCGATAGCAGTTCTAGTGAATGTGGCATGGGGCTATCGTTTGCTTGTTTTTCGTTAAAGCCAAACCAACTGGGATTTGGAAAGGATTTTCGATAATCTAACTTTTTCGAACATTAATTCAAGCATCTGGAAACATTGAGGAATTTTGTTAATCTTTCATTTAATGTATTTCAGATACTTGCATTCTGAACTAAATTTTGAGAATGGTTATAAGATATGGGGTTACCTTTAAAGTCCTAATTTTCGGGTCTAATAGATGAGTCTTGGTCCACTCCTTTTTCTAATTTATATTAACGATCTCCCTATGTCTCTCCGTAAATGCAATGTGACAATGTATGCTGATGACACAAGTATTTCACATTCTGCGAAAAATATCAACGAGTTGAATGACACACTGAATAGTGATCTCGATCGGCTAAAGGAATGGTTACAAGGGAACAAACTGTCACTAAATGTCGTAAAGACACAGGCGATGGTTGTAGGTTCTCGACCAAACCTAAAAAAGATTGCTGACAATAAAGTAGAGACCCCATCATTTGTTATTGATGGCGCTGAAATTGACATCGTTAAAAATGTAAAATATTTAGGAGTCCAACTTGATGATAGCCTCGTTTGGGATCGGAACACGAAATTATTATGTAGCAAACTGTCTCGTGCTCTAGGATTTTTGAAATATGCCAAAAAATTCGTACCTAAGGATACCTTAATCAAAATGTATCATGGCATCGTAGAGCCACATTTCCGTTATTGCTGTTCTGTTTGGGGAGGCTGCAGTGAAACCAGATTGCAAACCATACAAAAATTGCAAAATCGAGCTGCAAGAATTGTCACCAATAGCAGCTATGATGTATCCGCCTCAAATTTGATCAAGGAACTAAATTGGCCAACGGTTACGGAAATGATAAAATGCGAGACAGCTACTATTACATACAAAGCATTGTCAGGTCTTGCACCCGGCTATCTTTCAAACCTTTTCAAGAAAAACTCTGCGCGTGATATCAGTATGAATTTGCGGAATGCCATTGCCGATGTCCTTGTTCCAAGGATGAAAACTTGCAATGGGCAGAAAGCGATATCTTTCCGGGGTGCAAAGACTTGGAATGAATTGCCTTTGGATGTCAAACAAGCACCCTCTCTTAGCATTTTTAAAAGTATGCTGAAAAGTAATTTGCCTCTCTCAGGCTAACTCCATTGTTTTTCATTTATTTTATTTTTTTATTTTAGATTGTAAATATAGGTAATTTGTTAGTAATTTTTAGTAATATTGTAAAGTTTGGCACGGCCCCCTGTAAAGCAATCCTCTCGATTGACGGGGCCACCGTGTAAAAATAATGAAAAATGAAATGAAATGAAATGAGTGCTTTCATCACAAATGTTTTATCATCTAAGTTAGCGTTTGACTGATAGATTAAAATTTCAGTTTTGAATATAAGCCATATACTTTTTATTCCACAACCCACCAAACATTTTAACTTTTTTACTCACCTGGTACCGCCTGGTACATATTGAATTTCAAGAATCAAATGTTTGAATCAAATAAATCAATCACTGGGTACATTTGCAACACTTGCTAATTACATTCTCTTCTCTCTACAGGCAAGGAAGACGATCCTTGCGAAAGTGACAAAGATTGTCAATCAAACCACTGTTGTGCTTTTGATAAAGGAAGAGAAGTTTGTAAACCATTCTTAAAGAAAGGAGATGAATGTGGCGAGCAAAGATTTTCGTTCTCAAGATTCCCATCCATGTTTGCCAGCAGATTCTTGCAAGAAGAGAAGAAGACGCGTTGTCCTTGCCCCAAGGGATTAAAATGCAGGAAACAAGAGTAAGTCGTTTAAGGACCCTTTGCTAACCATGATCCTTTCTGGCCCCAAAGGCAACCTTTACCTTCCTATGGTATGAAAGTCGTTTCTGGCCTAGGTTTTATTCGTCTTACTTTTCATTCGGCACACAAAAGGATCATGACTGACAATGGGTCTTTGCGCTGATTGGGTAAATAAGACAATGAAAAATAATGGAATTAGCTTCTCTGGGTAATTTCGTAGCCTAGATGCAACCTCGACATTCTTCCGGGAAGGAGAAGTGTTGAGGCTGCACGCACCTTTCTATCGAAATTCATGAAGGTGGTAACCATTCCCTTTATTTGAGAAAGAAATATTGACCTAAAGGCATGTATACTTGCTTCGTAATAGACCTTTTAGCTATTCTTTAATAAAGTCTGGATCGGGCTCGGTTCGAAGCGACGCTTCACTTTTCATTCTACGTTCAAAGGACAGAAGATACTCGAGTTTTCTTCAGATTTTGCACAGAATTTTAGTCCGTGAATTATTTGCCACTATTTCAAAACTATAACTTCAGCTTTTAGAGATTTGACATCACTGGGGCATTTCACTGGTAAACAGAGCATTTACAAAACGCGTTTCTTAGTTGTTTCCACGTAGTGAGGCCGCTGTATTGAGTTGGTGTTTTTGACGCAGCCATTTTACGAAAAGAGTAGTAATACTACCTTTGTTTTTTCATTGGAAACTGTTTTGTCACAAACGGTTGTTACGTGCTTTAACATTAAAGAAGAAATTTCTGCACTGCCGTGAAAAAATTTTTAACTGATGAAAGAATCTATGATTTGTGATGAAGAATTTTCAACAGCGAAGAAGAAAATTTCGTCGCAGAAAACAGCGCGAAAGTCATGCGAAATTCAAAATGACAATACACTGCACTGCAGGAATGTGTCTGATATCTGATAGCATTTTAGACAGTTTATTCAAATCAGAAATGGTTTCGAATCATTTGATCTGTCTGCAAAGAAGAAAGAGGCCCTTTAATACCTTAATTAAAAGAATTTCTTAAAACCTCTGCAAGCATAACTCAAGAATGGAACAAGCAAAAGAGTTTGAATCGAACGATACTTTTATACGTTTTGTGGAATTTTCGAATGCGCACAAAGGTGACAGGAGCTCTAACCCAACTCAGTCTTACGTGTAATGGCTTGGAGACGATATCGTTTCGTGGGTGTAGATTATGGCAGGCACTTCCCAGCGAGATAAAGCAGTCAGATACCCTCTCCAGCTTTAAAAGACAAATCAAAATCTGGAAAGGAGAAGAATGCAATTGTAGATTATGTAGACCTTTTGTGGCCCAGGTTGGGTTCTTGAGCTGAGATAAATTTGCTGCTCTATAAAAACAAAATTAGAAAACAAAAGTTGTAAATATTTGAAACATTGTGGAAGCCTGTAAATTTATGTATTTGTAGCTAATTATCCTGTATTTTATTTCTTTTTTTAACAAATTTTACTTTTCTAGATAGTGGGCTTGAATTAGCTTTTATTTCATAGCTATTGTATGTATGCAAATCAGTCGAACTTTTCGTATAAGATGTATAGAAATATCGCTCGATCCAGACTCTTTTGTAGAAGAACTAAACGTTAAAGTACCATTGTCACCCAGGGTCCTTTGTGGGCACGCTGAAATTTCAGATTGTCTCAAAATCATATTTGGCCTCAGCGGAAACCATGGATCCAGACTGCTTTGTGAATTGATAGAAAACTTTTACTTTAATTGAACCTTTCTATCAGCTAAACTATTGCACTGTTGATGTATGCATGCAGCTCTGGCCAAGTTGATTTTCAGACAGTCTGAAATTTCAGTGTGCTCGCAAAGGCTCTTAAAAATATCATTTTTGTCAACATAAAACTGATATTTCTTTGGCTATTTTTCAAACTATTTCAATCGATATTGTGGCAGTTTAGCAATAATTTTTGTCTGTTTTTCTTGCAGCACATTCTTCCTGTACAAACCAAACTATTGCGCTGAAACTGAGACCAAGAAAGACAAAAAGAAAAGGAAAAAGTCAAAAAGAAAGCAAAAGAAACAAAAACGAGATGAAATTGAAGAAATGGCGAATGAAAAGGAAGACGAAAGAATGAATTCAACGGAGGAGGACCTAATTGGCATAGGAACCGATATTGATGACGATGATGATGATGACGACATGGAAGAGCACGAGAGAGAGGCCCGTAATGATATTGAGGATGAACATGATATTGAGGACGATCACGATAACGAGGATGATGATGGCGATGGTGACGATGATTTTGATCAGAAAGCAAAGAAAATTATTGGAAATATTCCAAGACTGCTAAAAGATTTTGTTCAAGGTTTCTTTGGTTCAGTATGATAAATCAATGATCTTGAATCTTGCAGTATATTCAGTTATTTATTATTGGCAATTTGTAAATAGGGTGAAGCTTGTTTTAGATTCAATTTTTAGTTGCAGAACGATGAAGCAGAACGTTTAAACCAATGTCTCTCATTTTAGCAGTATATTCTTTCTAAATTTGTACACAGCATTCTGGTTTAACAAAACCATCACTTGAAGAAACGTTTCCCCCCTCCTAAGATTCTACTACAATGGGATCAATTCTGAACAAGAAACAAGGACAGATCTTGGAACATGATAATTAATAGCATGAGTTGCTTTTGATTGAGGCCGCAATTCAAAGCGATTAGCGTTCGCAGACAAAAGAAATTCTCTCAACCAGTAATTCAAAACAAGCAAAGCCGTAAGAGTATCTCTGCAAACCAGGTAGCTAGCGTGCTCATTATGCATTCCAGAAATTGTTTTCAAGAGGAACATGAGCATATATCGAAAGAAGAAGGATGCATAGTGAACGATGAGAAAGAAGAGAGACAACATCTTCAGAGAGCAGGCATCGACTTGATCTTTTGCGCTATTCATTTTCTATTCAGTTATCTGCTAACTAGTTTCGGCCACCAGGCCATCATCAGAGCAACAGAGAAAGAAGAAGGATATATGTACGCATCTACCTCGGGCATTTTATTTGTTTGTTTCAGAAGCTGAGCAGAAAGTGTTTTAATAACACCCAAAAAATAAGAGAATTGAATTGTCTCCAAATCTGCTTTTGAACCAAGAAACTTAAATGCCCAAGGCAGATGTGTCGATATATCTTTCTTCTTTCGATCTATGCTATGTTTACTGGTTGAGAGAATTTCCTTTGTCTGCGATCGCTAATCGCTTTCATTGAATTGCGGTGTCAATCAAAAGCAACCCATGCTACTATCTAACAAGACCTGTCCTCGTTTTGAACAAGGGAGACTTTGTAAACTAGGAATTTGTATTTGATTGGCTCGCAACTTCTCTAAACGGTACTCTTGGTAGGCTTGGACAAGACCTTCTGAACATTCTGCTACGAAAAGCAGAAGGCTTGGCAGACTTTGGAAAGATTCGTGTTTTCACCAGAGAAACCTGGCGGTGAATCCGAAACGTACCATTTAAAGATTGTTGTGTTTTATTGGGAAGTATGTTTCCGTCCCTGCGAAGTCAGTTCTTTTCAGGATTAGGTTTAAAATTACCCAATCAATCACACCTCAAGTTCAAGTGTAAGTTGCTTGATATTTCTGAAGAGACATACTGCAACTTTTGGAAACTATTGTCAAGATGCGTTTCAAATACCCTGGGCACCAGACTTTTTCTAAAATCGTCTCATTTTTAGAGAGAGTCTGGTACCCAGGGTACATTTCAAACAGCACGCATTAACCATTGCATCTTGAGTGCCTGGATAAATAGTTTAGTAATAAAAGTCAAGTCACTACTGGTGAATAAGAGAAGAAAGACAAGTAAATTAAAAGTATAGAACTCAGGTTTTTTTAATAATCTTGATTCTCAATCATTTAATTGTTGTCTAAATGTGTGAATGTATTCAAAATACGCTGAAAACTCTTCAAAAGCAAGCAAATATCAAGAAGATTGCAAAGTTGTGGTGACTTGTTCATATTTACCATTTCTACTTTGCAGTTTCTAATCATATTTCCTATTCATCACTCAGCAACTCAAGGTATGGTCACTGTATCGTCTCGTTTTTTCATGCGTATGTATGTATGTATGTATGTACTTTGATTCTATTTCCTGGGAAATATCCAAATTAAAGCCTACAGCAACTAGCACGATTTTGATGGCATCAGTTCCAACTCATTCCTTCCTCTGCTCTTTTCTTCTGTTCTTCTTACTTTTCTTCTTTCTCTGTCTTTGTGGCCCTGTGCCCTTAGGGTTCAATGCAGGAATAGGGGGTTTCTTTCCTTTAGGGGGCTGCTGCTGACCTGATTGAGCGATACCAGTGTTGTTGTTGTTGTCAGTATTTTCTGGTTTGGTATCTTGAACGTTTGCAGGTTTTTCGTCACTGTCTTCTTGTTCCTTTGAAGGTACAATGTCACCGCCTGGAAATGAGTTGATGTTATTTATGGACAGAACAGTTCTGGAGTTACTGTTCCACAACTGGAGCTAATTTTGGATAATGAAATCTAGACTTGGTGTAAAACATGTTTCCTAATTTCAAGTGAGCTTAATGAAAGATTTCTCAAGAAAAATTTCCTATATGTTTCAGGTTACTGGTGCATAACTTAACTAATAGCAGTAGACCTTTCAACTACTTTGAGGGAAGAAATTTTCGCGATTCCAAAACAACGCGAAATTTTTGGAATTAATTTACGCGAATGGACCAAAATGGGAAATGCCGCGGGAATAAACTTTCGAGATTTAGGTTTCTTATCGCATTTTCATACAGTCTCAAATGTTCCCCAACTCTTCAATGGCTCTTCCGAATCGTCCATATAAGCTTGTAGTAGCATAGTTCAAAAAAGTCTTCGTTAAAGAAGAGGAGCATCAATCTCTGATTATATATTATTTGATTCTATATCTTGCAAAATTTTGAGAGAATTCGAAAATTCTTCAAAATATACCAACATATTGTTCAATTCAGATGCTCTTTGGAATGGGGCTAGGAGGCTAGTAGCCTACGCGTAGACCCATTATCCCAAAGGAGGAAAGGGTCTACGCGGCCTTTCCTCCTTTGGGATAATGGGTCTACGCGTAGGCTAGGAGGCTAGGGGGTCTATTGACTATTGAGCTCTATAAATATCAGTCTTTCAGTTCCATTATAAAACGCAATGCATCTTAGTGAAATGCACTTAGACACCATTCAGCAACTGCAAGTGATCCGTTATGAATTTATGTTTTGTTTACCTTCTTCATTTTCAGGTTTTTCTGCAGTTCCTTCTTGATTCCCACTTGATGTTTNAACGCGAAATTTTTGGAATTAATTTACGCGAATGGACCAAAATGGGAAATGCCGCGGGAATAAACTTTCGAGATTTAGGTTTCTTATCGCATTTTCATACAGTCTCAAATGTTCCCCAACTCTTCAATGGCTCTTCCGAATCGTCCATATAAGCTTGTAGTAGCATAGTTCAAAAAAGTCTTCGTTAAAGAAGAGGAGCATCAATCTCTGATTATATATTATTTGATTCTATATCTTGCAAAATTTTGAGAGAATTCGAAAATTCTTCAAAATATACCAACATATTGTTCAATTCAGATGCTCTTTGGAATGGGGCTAGGAGGCTAGTAGCCTACGCGTAGACCCATTATCCCAAAGGAGGAAAGGGTCTACGCGGCCTTTCCTCCTTTGGGATAATGGGTCTACGCGTAGGCTAGGAGGCTAGGGGGTCTATTGACTATTGAGCTCTATAAATATCAGTCTTTCAGTTCCATTATAAAACGCAATGCATCTTAGTGAAATGCACTTAGACACCATTCAGAAACTGCAAGTGATCCGTTATGAATTTATGTTTTGTTTACCTTCTTCATTTTCAGGTTTTTCTGCAGTTCCTTCTTGATTCCCACTTGATGTTTCTTCTTCATCATTATCTTCGTCATCATTTTCATCTCCACCACTTGGCTTCTTTCCTTCCTCCACTTTTACCTGTTTGTCTTTCTTTATTTTCAGTGTTTCTGGAACACATATCATTCCTCCAAACATTCTATGAAATAATTTTAGACGTCAAGATCTTAAAGATTGTTTCAAGTTACATTAATGGATTGTCGCAAAGAAATGTAGTCCCAGATCAAGTGACGGCAAATTATAAGTTTGAGGCAGGGCCGCATTAAAATATTGTGTATCATAGTGCTCGGTACCCTGCTAGCATGTAGGGACAAGACTGCCAGATTCAGTCGTAGCCAAACAAGTTAATATCAACTAAACAGTTTGAAGGGGAAAACTCGAAAAATGAGTAAACTTGTACAAATATAGATACCGGGTGTCCCAAAAGAAAAACGCAACGGATATTTGATCGCGACTAGCGACAAATTTTTAGGTCCAATTAATCCATAATAATTCTTTATATAATCCTCGATAGCTAACTTGAAGATAGATGTAAACTGTAAAATTGTCAGACAGACAAACAGAAAGAAAAATAGATAAAAATATAAACTTTAAAATGCTTTTTGCGAGTTTTGATGAAAGATAACTTAGTGGGACCGAATCATGAGTGTAAGAGAGCACATGGGGTGTCAGTAGTACACATATAAGTCATTATTCTCTCTCTGTATATTATGGAAAAAGTTTGCTTTAATCTTGCGTTTAAACGTGTTGAAACATAAAGAGTTACTGTTCAAGGGCGTTAACACTGATCCAGAGCAAGATTTGCCTATAGATTGGAGGAACAAAGTGCTACTGATTATTTAGTAGTAAGAACAATGAAAACGGATCCTGTTACACGTTTGTTACGGATCAAGTTGTACCGGTACACCTGTGGATGGAGGGGGGTCTGCCGCTCGGTTTTCAGAAAGGTACCCTCTTCTAATTACCGGAACTTGCCTCGGTACCCATTTTTATGATGGATTTTGGCGGAAAACTGGCTATTTTGAACTATTTTTGCGAATTTCAGCAAAACCCCACCCATTTTTATGAAAATCTGCCGNAAGAGGCCTTTTAATACCTTCAATTGAAATCATTTTTTAAAACCTCTGCAAGCATAACCCAAGAATGAA
>REGL01000011.1:299023-315137 GCA_004194395.1 Aurelia aurita complex sp. Pacific | reverse complement strand
AGGACCCTTTTTTAGAGAATTTTCGGCCCAAAAACCCATCCCAATGGGCTGCACATTCCCGTACCCAGGAGATGTTAGTAACCCCCCCCCCCCGGGGTAGACCTGTACAGTACAAAAGGTGTCTTAATTATGATATTTTTTTTCTTGATAAGACGCTATGGAGGAGCATAGCGTTTTCTACCATTACCCTACTGCCTCGTATTGGTTTTGGATCATAATGGCGGGAAAAAATTGCTCGAGGATTTGCACAAGAAGAACAAGAACGCTTTGGATTGGAAAGAAGAGTGAAGATGAAGCAAACAAGATGTATAAACACAGAAGAAATAAAGTGGTCAAGGAATGGGAACAGGTACAATTGCAGCTTAGTTCTTTTCTAAGATTTAGGATTGAAGATTTGATAATTTTAACACAAATGCCATGCAGGTTCAGCTGAGCTTTCACACACACTTGTAGACTTTAAAACCTTGTAGCTCTGTGAACATTCAGCAGATTTTGAAGATTCTGGTGTCTAAAATTAATTAAAATCTCAGGAAGCAGGCTGTCTCATCATGGAGTCCCTTCATGATATCATTATTTTTTAATGTTTAATCAAACCTCAAACAATTCTTTTGGGCCACCCTGTGTGGTGTTTTTTTATGAAAGAGACAATTTCGATAATGAATGAATAAAAGTACTAACCCAGCTTCTTCGCATTTCAATCCAGTTTTACATGGATTTGTAATTTTCTGTTGAGCTTCTATGTCTCTCTTACCAATTGCAATTCTGAAAATACCCAATGGAGTGACGCCACCGCAAGAAGCTCCTTCGTCCAATTTTGGTTTGCAGATTTTTTGGAACATGATGAATTTGGAATCTTCTCCACAGAAATGATCTTCAACGCATTGTTCATCTTTTTTGCAAAATGTTCCTTTTGGGGAAGAATGGAAATTGTATCAGGGCAAATTTGAAATAATTCAATTATATTTTGCAACCATCATTGCATCCTGACAAAATCATTTATTCCATTTAATCAAACAGCCTCAAGTTTTATTCTAACCTTCCATTGATGGTAAAAATCCATCAACCAGAGATTAAAAGTTNTATTCTGGTTAATTGTATGTATTTTAGAAAGATTTTTGTATGTAGTGGAATTTTAAAATTAAACTGAACTGAACTGAGGGGCCTCTGCTGCTCTGGTTTCAGGTGAGCGTTCACACACATTTGTACTTCAAAACCTTGTTAGCTCTGTGAGCATTCAGCAGATTTGGAAGATTCTGGTGTCTAAAATTAATCAAAATCTCAGGAAGCAGGCTGTCTCATCATGGAGTCCCTTCATGATATCATTATTTTTTAATATTTAATCAAACATCGAACAATTTTTTTTGGGCCACCCTGTGATGTTTTTTATGAAAGAGACAATTTCAATAATGAATGAATAAAAGTACTCACCCAGCTTCTTCGCATTTCAATCCAGTTTTGCATGGATTTGTAATTTTCTGTTGAGCTTCTATGTCTCTCTTACCAATTGCAATTCTGAAAATACCCAATGGAGTGACGCCACCGCAAGAAGCTCCTTCGTCCAATTTTGGTTTGCAGATTTTTTGGAACATGATGAATTTGGAATCTTCTCCGCAGAAATGATCTTCAACGCATTGTTCATCTTTTTTGCAAAATGTTCCTTTTGGGGAAGAATGGAAATTGTATCAGGGCAAATTTGAAATAATTCAATTATATTTTGCAACCATCATTGCATCCTGACAAAATCATTTATTCCATTTAATCAAACAGCCTCAAGCTTTATTCTAACCTCCCATTGATGGTAAAAATCCATCAACCAGAGATTAAAAGTGAGCAGCAAAAATTTAAGAAACGCATAGGAAACTTTTGGCAGTGAAATTGTCCTAAATTAAAGAAACTTGTTACCCACCCCTCAGACCTATGTTTCTTGTAAAGAATGTGCGTAATATCTTTTTATGAGGTGCATGACGCAGGCATTTGGATAAATTTACACTGTTTTCTTGCCAAAGAGTTCTTGTACAAATATTCTTGCAGTCTTTGATACTTCTAATAATAATTATTTAATAATCTTGTACTTTTTTCGAAAAAGATTACCCCCTTTTGACTGGAATAAGGACCAATGCAATAAGATTTTTGGGTCTTTCTGAATGCACAACTTGCATTTCATTCATTCATTTAATCAGGGTCTTAACTAGGCATTTATTATTCTTTTCAGAAGCAATCTAAGATTGAAAGTTTAAACTACCTTTACTTGACTAGACCTTTTTTGAAACCTCTGGTTTCAGGCGCAGGGTGAATTTGTCTTTGCAAGCTTGTATCTCTGGTGTTTGGTGGAAGATTTTAAAATGCAAGGCATGTGCAATTAAGTTCAAGATTAACAGATTTGGGTTTGCTGTCTGGAAGGTCCCAATATCTTTTCATTTTGTTCCTTTATCCATTCAAAAGGGGGTACTTTTTTAGACCCCCAGCACATGAGGCATATGCTATGCAAGTTAGCCTTTTCTGTTATAAAAGGTCACATGGTTGTCTTACCAGCCTGTCCAAGCTTTCCAGGTGAACATCTTCCCCATATACAGATTACTCCGTTGTCCTTTTTGCATTGATCTTTCATGAAACATCTTTCACCCACTCCTGCTTTATCCTTACAGGTACCATCAAGGGGGTCACAATATTTGTCACCTTTGCATGGCTTCTGTCCTGAGCATTCACTCTGCTGGTTGAAAAAAATATTGAAATGAAAGTAAGTATTTTATTTTTTTAAATTTTATACAGTACAGGCCTAGCGCATAAATTCATCATTCTTTAAAGTTGATGTGACATAGATCTGATGAAGTAATTAATACCAATTATTTACAGCATTATTAACAAAAGATATATAAAATTTCCTCATTACAAAGATATTGAAGAAAATTACAAAGATTGATATTTGATTGAATCAAAGTGAAATAAATGCGTTTAAGGAAAAATAATCAATGAAGATGCAAATTAGGGAAAACAATGCGTAGAATTAAATTCTTAATCATAAGACTTTATTCTTGAATTTAACCAAATTTGTCCATTGGATTTGAGATTTTAATCATCCATAGCTTATAAATTTACAATTTGTTTTTGATAACAGTGCTGATCTTATTCTATAATCTGAGCTAATTCACAAGTGTCTCCTCTTCTACCGGGTGTCCCAAAAAAATGTATACGGATTTGGTTGACTCCAGCGCTGTGAATTTAGCTTCAATCAATGTCTAATCATTCTAAACATGTTCCTTGATAGTTAACTTGAACATAGGTACCTTGTTTGTTGGTATTTGTGCTTTGAGAGCAGACCTGTTAATTTTGAAAGCTCAAATTTGCCTTTTCCTGTAAACCAGAGCTTTAGCCTTTCGGCCTAAGCAAATTCTTAAGGAGCAGCGTATAAATCAACGATAGCCTTGATGAAATTTAAACAACATTAGATCTTGAGTTTTTTTTTGTCCAGAAGTCATCCTTTAGTCAACAATTGGGCAGTTTCTTAATTTTTCATTAATTTCAGTTCTTAATTTCGATGTGCTTCAGGAATTAGCTTAGGCCAAAAGGCCAAAGCTCTGGTTTGCACGTGGGTGCAAATTTGAGCTTTCAAGATTGATATTTCTGCTCGCAACGCACCAATAACAACAGACGAGGTATCTATGTTCAAGTTCACTATCGAGGAACATTTTGAGGGTGATTAGCCATTGATCACAGCTAAATTCACATCGCTGGAGTCAACCAAATCTGTATAATTTTTTTGGGACACCCGGTATGTTTAATTAAATTAATCTAACAGTTTCTTTCATCTATAATTAATAATGGTAACTAAGTTAGATTTATAAAGGAAAGGCCAAGATACAATGAATCCATAGATGCGTGGGATGCAAGGGTGGCACCAGAAATTTTCTGACAGAGGGGCTGGAGCTTGTGACAGGGGGGCCAAAAAATGCAGTTTTCGTACGTCATTTTGCCAACGACAATAACCCCAAATTTGCTCCGATGGGGGGGCTAGATGCTTCTGATAGGGAGCTGTAGCCCCCTCTAGCCCTCCCCTGGTGCCACCCCTGTTGGGATGACTGATAAATAGAATTATTTGAAGGTAGAAACACAGCAACATGACTAAAAACGACTTTAAACATTTAGAAATTTATAGAAAATATTTATTGCCAATATTTCATTTTGCCATGCATGCAGGATTTATTCAGGGCTGTTATATCCTGAAGGACAGTCCTGAAAGAGTCCTTTTTGGTAGGATGAAATATTGAGAACACATATAAATTTGTATGTGTTAGCAGTCGTTTTTTATTGTGTTGTGGTGTTGTTGCCTAAATATCATTTATCCCAGTCACTGCTGTTGATGCTGAACATGGGTTGTTATATGATATCAAACAGTGGACGCAAAGGGGCATGAGAATGCGCGAGAGAAGCACACACAACATAGAACAAACATAGGGCTCAAATCTTTAAAAAGGTCGGTGTAAAATTCTATTGCAGTTTTCTTTGAAATAAATGGCTTGGAAGGAACTTAGGGTCTCTTACTGTAAATCTGCCGTGGCATTATATGAATATCTTGATTAGTTTCAATATGGCGGCATTTATTAAATTTGAGGCTATGACGTCATCAATTTTCTAAATGCTAAACTAGAAAAGCTACAGATTTCTGCTTGCCACCATATTGTAGACCTTTATAAACTATGCTTTTCTTGAGGGTTACATAATGTTTCCTCTATTAGTTTAGGATTTACAATGATTTAAATTTTTTCAAAATTTTAAATGAATTGTTTCAAAAATGATTAAATTTCCACCATTTTGAAAAAAATCAAGAGATCAAAAAACTTCCACAGCAGATGGAAGTACCATAAGTTCCATAAGTACCATAAGTTCCTTTCAAGCCATCCAATTAAAAGAAATCTGCAATAAAATTTTACATCGACCTTTTTAAAGATTTGAAAGATTTGAGCCCTATGCTCAGAGAACAGTGAAGATATCTATCCGCAAATTTACCAGAAGTAGTCATGACCAACAGATGAAAGATGATGACTGCTACTCACCTTTTTATCAGTTTGTTTTCCAATAGTTCCTCCGAAAATACCTTTCATCATTTGTGAGAATGATTTACCAGATTTCTTTTGCCCATCTCCAAAAGTAGTAAGCCTTGACCACGAGTCATAGCCTTTACCCTTCTGTTCTACTGTGGTAATATTTGCATCTCCTGTCAATATGATTATAGAATGACTGTAAAAGTGATAACTGGGTTCATTTTACCGGGTATCCCTAAAGGCATTGTGCCCCATTTTCATGGGCTGCTGTGGAGGGGCTGTACGTTCTTTTGGCCAGTTCTCGATACAATTACATAGGAAAGGTTTAGGCCCAGTTTAAACATCGTTTTTTGCCCTAAAACTTTCAAAGTGCATCAAAGTGTCAATTAAATTCGCCGTAAAAATGATGTTTAAATCTCCTGCCATTTTGAATAGATAAAACGGCGGGAGTTCGGGAGGAGTTCACCAGCTTTGTCGTATCAAACGGCAGAAAAACGACTTGATTTAAATATCGTATTTCTGCCGCGTTTAATCAATCAATTCTAGGCTATGGTTCGCGGTTTCTACGTGTGATCAGCCACTGCACTTGATTTTTGAAAAATGGCCATTTTAACCATTTTAATTTCAATCTGACGCAGCAAAAAACAATGTTTAAATCCTATTTTTAGACACGGCATATTCTGCTGTTTTTAATACAGTTACATTCGACACGGCAGAAAAACGATGTTTAAACTGGGCCTTAGGGTTTGAGACCTCGTTTTAGCAAATTTGACAAGGGGTTGCTGATTTATGGCACGCACAAGTAAAGAAAGTGATTGATGCAAAAACACGAATTCTTTGTTCTCTAGAAATGCCTAAAAGTAACTAAATAGTGCAAGAAAGGGTTCTATTGCTGTTTGAAATTTTTCTACACTTAAAAAAGGGTTTATTGTATTGTCTACTGATTTTTTTATACATCAAATGCGCTACCTAATACAAGGCATGGCGATACTAAACTAACCTACATAACTAACACTAACCAATGATTTATTACAACATGATAACAACTAGTAATTTAGATAACAGTAACAAGAACAATAACATTGAATTAACATTAACATTAGAAGGATGCTGGTTGTGGAATATCCATTTCTCTTTACGTCTATGGAATGCTTCTTTTAAATACTTTCCTAAAACTCTTGTATTTTCTGCACTGTCATCGGCAAATCCTTGCTTAAAAAGTTCAGTTATATCAATCGAGGGGTTTCTTATATCGAAGTTGAAATACAGCTTTCTTAAACCGTCATACGCGGGGCGGGGCATTAACAGAGAAAGTGAATCTCATCTTCGACAGCATTATTTTTACAATTCTTACAAACTCTTTCAACAACAGATAACTTCTGATTACATGATTCAGATTCTTTTTTAGAATAGCTAAAAGGCGTATACCTATATGCCTAGTAAAATTGCTGCAGAATTATTACAGTGTCTCAGTTGATAGACCTGATGGGCACTCAAACCACCTCTAACCATTCTCAACGGTCTCTGTTTGGTAGCAGTCTCGTATGTAGTCTCATATTGATGAGCGACAACTGGGCTCTTTGTAATCAGTCAATATAGTCTGTAGGAAGATGGCCTATTTAGGACGTGTGAAAGAATGGTGAAAAGTTCACACGAGCTGTTGAATATTATCAGTATATAATGGCAGAATTTGATAAATTAGGGATGGACAAAGTGAGATAAAAGTCATTGATAACATATCATGCTTTCTCACCGATTGCATGTTAAACCACAGAAAACGATAGTTAAGATGAATCAATTACTGGAGAAGATTTAAACTGAATAGCCAAGATTGCAGAGCTGTTGAATAATTGAAATTTTGCTGTTCATCTATGATGACGTCAATTTATATTTCGTTACTTTTACCAACGTCGTCAATAAACCTTTTAGCTATTCTACAAAAGAGCCTGGATCGAGCATTATTTTCTTTTATATGCAAGGTTCGATCGAGTGGCGTTAGAGCTTCTATCACTATTGTGCATTTTCGAAAATTCCATGAAATGTAGCAGAACATCTTTCAATTCGGATTCTTCTCAGAATAGCTAAAAGATCTATTTCTTGCTACTGTATTATTTATTTGCTGTCGCCTCAACACACGACTCAGCATGACATATCCAACTGTTACCAGTGGTTTCTTTCTGTTAATTTAGTTCATACGTAACTGGTCCTGATAAGATCCATGTTAACTCTCCTATTCATCGTGCAACCTTCAAAATATCTTGCAACTCTTACAGCATGCTGTAAAATCCGGACCCTAGGACCTCTGATACCCCTAGGACCCTTAAGTACTAAAGATGAAATGACCTTGTACACCAGAGAGCCATTATGAAGCTGTCAATCAGGAAGCTGTTTAGTAAGCTTCCCCTCTTTCATCCCATGACCTTCCGCTCTTTCAAACCATGACCTTCCGCTCTTTCAAACCAACGCCAGGAATCATGCATATAGTTTATACTACAGGGTATCCCAAGAAAATTGTGCCCCGTTTGTCCGAGGATTGCGAAAAAACGGCAAAAGATTCTCGCCAAACTTTTCAATGATGGTGCTCTTCAGATGTTCAATTAAAGTTTGCCACCATCCCCGTAAAAATCCGTTGAAAAATGATGGAGCTACGATCTTTAGAAGATCAAATTTGCCTGACGACTGAAACCAGCAGTCGGCCATTTTGCCTTACTATTTTGCAGTGATAAGTATCTTCATTTGAGGTAAGAAATAATTTCTGTAAGGTCAGAGGATTATTGGAATTTTCCCGAGAGCTATGACATTGGAGGCTGCTGTTTTATTTTCATTCCATAAAGCTATTTATCGCTGCAAAATAGTAAGACAAATGGCCGACCGCTGGTTTCAGTGATCGGGCAACTTTGGGCTCCTGAAAGTCATAGCTCCATCATTTTTCAACGGATTTTTATGGGGATGGTTGCAAACTTTAATTGAACGTCTGAAGAGCACCATCATGCAAAAGTCTGGCGAATATCTTTTGCCGTTTTGTCGCAATCTTCAGACAAACGGGGCACAATTGTTTTGGAACACCCTGTAGGTATTCAGGAGAACTATTTCTTGTATCCCCCGTCGTACTATTTTTAAAACTCTGTGTATCGTTCCTGGCGTCATGGCGTTCTAGCGTTGGTTTGAGCGAGTGGAAGTTTGTAGGATTGAAGAGGAGAAGCATATGATACGCAATCCCTTGTTTGACAGCTTGATGTTATTAGTCCATTGTTTGTCTGTGAGGATGATTCTTCAGTGTTAAGGGTCCTTGTCATCTGTGGTACTTAACGGTTCAAGGAGTCTCAGTTGTCCTAGAGTCATAGGGTCCGATTTTTACAACATGCCCTTACTGGTGACCTCGTTGTTTGATTATGCAAACGGTTTATTTCAATTGATTCAATTCATTAGCAGTCTGACTGAGTGCATGATAGATAAAAACTTCCCGATTGACGATCATTATTTTTATTTTTGAAACACGAATTGTTCCCCTTTATTAATCTGTACGTTGATGATGAAATTGTATTGTTGTATCACTTCGTTGGTATTAAAATTTAATGGCTAATACTCTTAACGTGACAGATTTGCAACTGGTGACAGACCTGATATGAGAAAGTGTTGCAAATCATTTTAAAGACCGCGTGGTCCCATGATCCTTTGCAATCTCACAGTGATTTTCGTAACAGGTGAGTAAAAAGAAGTGAACATGTTTGGTGGGCTGTGCAATGAAAACTATACGGTCGATATTGAAAACTAAAATGTTGATCTAACGGTCAAAGGCTAACTTAGATGTGAACGAAGTTAACATGTTTGGTGGGCTGTGGAATGAAAACTATACGGCCGATATTGAAAACTAAAATGTTGATCTAACGGTCAAAGGCTAACTTAGATGTGAAAATCTCGTTTGGTAAAATCACTTGTTTGGTGAAATCACAAATAATTGCGGGTGAGTGGCCGAGTGGCTTAAAAAGTTTCCATCAGGTGACTGAAGTTAAGTTCGGTCGAGTGAGGTCAAACTCCGGATGGGTGACCTCTGAGGCCTGACCTCGCAACTCACCTCGCGCCGTCCTTCGGAAGGGACGTTAAACTAGGGGACCCATGCCTGGATGCGGCATGCATAGTGGGCCTAAATTAGCTTTAAATAGCTAGAAACCCTATCAGCCCACTTAAAATAAATTACTACTACCACTACTACTACTACTACTACTACTCACTCATCAATTAGATTCAGAAATATGGAAATTGCTGGTAAGGGGCTCGCCTGAGAATGATAATTCCATGTTCAATGGTCCATGATTTACATGCCGTTGAAATTGAAATTCCATACAATTGTCAGGTTCCGAAATAGAATTTAAATTTCAAAGGCAAGTAGATCGTGGACCAGAATCGAATGTGGTATTCTCGATCCCAAACGAACTCCTTACTAGCATTTTCTAAATTCCTGGGACTGGACGATGACTGATTTTACCAAATAAAATTTTCACATCTAAGTTAGCCTTTGACTGATCGATTAACATTTTAGTTTTGAATATCAGCCCCCTAGAGAAGGTGAAGTGGTGAAAGAAAAGGTGAAATTGCTATTCTTAAAGGGGCTCAATCGTCAAACAGTAAACAAATCCGTAAACTGTCCGGGATTATCCATTGTTCATCGATTGTTCTCTGCAGTTTGTTTGGTGGCTTCACCCAAGCCACAAAAGAGTGACCGTTAAAAATCCACTTATATCCGAGCAATCTTAGAAGATGTGAATGTTTGGTTTGTTCCTTAGTGAAGTACAAGGATTAATGCCCAAACAGCAACTTTCATTTTGAAAAATATACGAAAATCCTGTGTGATGTCACCTTTCAAAAAACTGCAAAAATCATCGTTTTGTTTACATTTTGACGACGGAGCCCCTTTAATGCAAAGCTCTGGGATTGCTCCTTACATTCCATTTCTCTTTTGCTATGATCACTGCTACCCTGTTAATGGGCCTTTTTTTCAAAAAAAAACCTTTCATTTTTTTCATTGCATTTTTGCCTGACCTCAGGCTAGATCAATACCAGACATTTGAAACTAATCAGACTAGTTTAAATTACAATTTTTCCAGCTTTTCATTTCGGCATCCAATGTTGTAAAAGGAGCACCAATCGCCAGACACACTCTGATGATAACATAAGGTTGAAAGGCCTCAGTGTACTAAGAAAAGTTTCCGTTTTTTGCATCTGCCTCTAATAGTATCTATCTTTAAGTAAACAAATTTTACCAATATCACATTCAGAACAATGCGAGGCAAAGCCTGAGAAAATGGTTTCTGCTGTTATCCATCATTTTGAAAATAATTGTGTACAATAGTCATTGTGTACGATGGTCATTAGATTATAGATTATGTGAAAATACCAGCTCTTTTCCATTTCCGTATGTGTTTGCCTTTTTGCCAGGAAATAAATTAGACAGATCATCAAAGCTTTAATTGTGACAGATCTTAATGATACAGTTTCTTTTTCAAATTATACCCCTGGTGTTCCAAAAAAGTACGGTTGTTTAAAAAGTCACCTTTCCTTTAGCAGTTTATTTTTTTGTCTGTTTTGTTAATGATCCAAAGATATTTAAAGACGCTGAAATGTTGATTTTCATTTTTCAAAGACAGGTTGAAGAACCTTATTCTGAGCTATGCTCTTTTGAGGAACAGCGTACATCTTGCCTAAAAGCCATTACTTTGAGATTTGTCATTATCTTTCAAGTTTACAACCAGCCAGCCCCAAAAAGTGTCAAATTTGTTATTTAAGAAAACTAATTCTTTAAAAGAGGACCATGTACTCAGAAAGTCATTAATAACAACGTTTCGAGCTTTGCTCTTCATCAGGTCACTGTTGATAAACAAGTAAATAAAGTAAAATATAAGAACTTTGATGCGAATTGAAAAAAGCACGACGTGTCGAGCATAGCCCGTTGTCTTGATAACGGACTATGCTCGAAACGTTGTGCTTATCTCAATTCACATCAAAGTGCTTATATTTTGTCTTTATCTGTACCAGAAAAGCTGTCTATCCTAAATTTCAGTTTAATTAACATCCAACCAATTGTTAGAGAAATATTTATTTGATATGAAGCTGCGAATTCTGTATTTTTGTATTGCGTATTGTTATTATAATTTGTAAATACATCTAACACTGCACGGGCTGCAAATGATGATAAGGATTTTGTTTTGATGATATTTCATTCTATACTTTTCAAGCTATTCATTGCACCGAAAAATGTCAGTTTTTATAAGCCCGTTTTATTATCCTTTGTGAATCATATTTAGTAAATTCGTTAATAATCAGATTGCTTGCTATGATCAGATCTCAGCTCTAATAAAATTCATTGTTATCTAAATTTAATACTCTGTAACTGTCACAGCACCGAAAAGTAACATTTTATTATCCCGCTGTATCGATGAAGAATCGTATTTTATAAACACTAATTTGAAATTGAAACTTATAACGCAAGATAATCTCTGTTTTTGTAGATTTCATGAGAAGCTAACAGATAAATCGTCTTTGCTACTCATTACCGTGATATCGCTTCATCAATGAATGAAGACAAAGCGAGCGTATAAAATGCTGCAGGTTCTACTGGTATTCACAGATTTCAGTGGTGAAGTTTGCAGGGAAGGTGAGTATCTCATCGTTCTTATGAAATCTTTTTGATTCGTAGAGGTGTATTGCATAAAGTGTATCAAAGCTTCCAGGGTATCTGCTAAGATTTTCTGCTTAGGGTTGCATTGAAGGTATGGAAATTTATTGAAGTTATTTAGCGGTTGAGTTTAAGAGCTAAATGATTGACTTATCGTCTGTATTGATTTTTCTTGATTTGCAGAGGTCTATCGCATAAAAGACAGCAAAATGTTTAGGGTATTGGCTTGTCTAGAAGATAGAGCGTTTTCTGCTTAGGATTGCGTGAAAGGTATGAAAATATATTCAAGGCTTGCACAGCTAATGTAGGAACTTTTCATGCAGTTTGCACGGCCCAATGTTTTTCCGTTTGATGTCAAATGTTTCTGTTTGTTTTCTGAAAAGTGTGGAAAATAGAAGGATTTATGCGTAGGATTGCATAAAAGGAATGGAAATGTATTCAGGGCTTGCATGATTAATGTGAGGGGCAATGCATCACGTAAAATGCTTCTTTTTCAAACATTTCAAGATTCAAACAGAATCTAGCAAACAGAAGTCAGTGTATTACGACTTTAAACCAGCTCCAGTGAAGCCTTATGAACTAACTAGCATGATAACTTACATGACAATTAGGGAAATAAATCCTGCTCTTGTTCGTTGTTGTTTTAAATGATTTTTGATTTGCTCTAATTAACTGGTAAGGATACATGCCATGTTATTTGGACTGCCTGATGTCACCATTAAGAAGCTGCAGAGACTCCACCATGCAGCAGCTAGACTGATTTTAAACAGGAATTGGAGAGATAGTGCCACAGAAATGTTGAAAGAATTACACTGGTTACCCATCAGGTATAGGATCTTGTATAATCTCTCGTTACTGGTGTTTAATATTGGACCGGCCTATTTAAGGGAATTATTGATCAGTAAAAAAGCTCCTAGATCACTTTGATCAGCAAAGCTTTCCCTACTGGAAATCCTTAGAGTGAGAACTGAGACTTTTGGCAAGAGAGCATTTGAATATGCTGCACCTCATACCTGGAACTCTTTGCCTCTCAATATAAGACATTAAAAGGACATAACTAGTTTCAAGAAGGAATAAAAACATATTTTTTTGAACAAGCATTTAATCTTTAAGTTTCTTTTTCATTGTAGAATACTGTAATTTTTAGCATCTTTNCTCCTAGATCACTTTGATCAGCAAAGCTTTCCCTACTGGAAATCCTTAGAGTGAGAACTGAGACTTTTGGCAAGAGAGCATTTGAATATGCTGCACCTCATACCTGGAACTCTTTGCCTCTCAATATAAGACATTAAAAGGACATAACTAGTTTCAAGAAGGAATAAAAACATATTTTTTTGAACAAGCATTTAATCTTTAAGTTTCTTTTTCATTGTAGAATACTGTAATTTTTAGCATCTTTATTGTAATTTTAATAGTTTTTGATTTGATGTAACTTTAGGGACTTTGACCTATAAACTGTATGCGCCGCAGAATATTGTGCAATATAGAGGCGCACTATAAAATCAACTATTTATTATATTATTATTATACATAGCGTTTGACTTTTTTTAAAGGTTCATGATTAAAATCCCTTGGACGTCCGCGCTTTTCTGTACTTGTCGGCGTCGAGTAAACGAGCCTGGCTAGCAGAAAAAATGCGTGTTATTGAGAATAGAATTAAGGTGTGAACAACCTCCTGTTTTCTTCTTTTTTGATGGCAAATTTTACCTTGAAAGACAGCGATTACCAGAATTGTTTAATCGTGTTGTTTTAGGGCGATAAATCTGAACCGTGGTAGACATAAACATCTAAAGTGGCGTTGCCTTTTGGAAGGCACCAATCTCTGGCAAACTTGTATTTATTTAAAATAATCTCTTTGTTAAGAATCATTTGCCCTAAATATTTCTGATCCTGCCGTAATGCACCTTGGAAAATGTTTCTATGTTAGCCGAATATTCTGGAAGATTACCTTCGCAATGTTCTGATCTAAAACTTTTGAAACCTTCAGGCTAAGACCCTTTAGGCTAAAATTTTGGAGACATTTTTCCGAACTTTGTAAAAACTTCAATAAAGATGGAAAATCTGAATATTTGAAAAGGTTGTTTGTATCTGATGAATATGCTGGAAGCTTTTCTTTGCAAAGTTCTAAACTTTAAAACCGAATTTCATTGAAGTGAATTTTCTTGATAAACAAATCTTCTTAAAAGACACAATTTGACACGATCAGTTAGACCAGCGTTGTTTCCGTGCAATCAAGCATGTAACGATTGTCTGATTCCAAAATGGCGGTTGTTACTTTACTCAATTACACGTATTCCTTATGAGAAGTCACTTATCAGGAATTGTATATGCTCAATTTTTAAAAATTAGGAAGCTGTGCTACCTGGATTAAAAAAGCTGAGAATTTTCTGTAGTTTATGTGCAGCTTTAATTTTTCGAGATTTTACGAGGTCTCGTAAAAATGTTGCGTCAGGGTACAATATTAACAAATGCTTTGACATTGTTTTGAACGTCATTTCTATTTATCCTGATTTGAGTTTCTACTTGAAGCATTTTTAACAAAATAGACGACTTCTACATTTCAAGCGTACAACAAAACTTTAGGAGACTCATAAAAAATTTGTGGTAGCAAAAATGGCCTAAGATTTAAGAAACTTGCTACGATTCTCGGACCTAAATTTCTCATCAAAAATGTGAGGTTATACTTGAATCCTTTTTAACAAAGATAAGATAAATTCCACTTTTAGAGCATTAAAATTCAAGAGACTGTTGGCAGCAAAAATGGCCTAAAATTGAACAAACTTGCTAGCAGTTTTGGACCTAAATTTCTCAGCAAAAACATGCGTGTAACTGACTTACCTTTGTGTTCAGTTTTTACTTTTGTTCTCACTCCTTTCTTTGGCTTTTTCGACTCTTTCATCATATCTGCAACTCTTGACTGAATATCTTGGAACCCTTCCTCTCCAAAGGCCTCAGGATCTGAGAACCCTGGGAATTCAATCGGAAAGCCAAATCTTGCTTGAAACAATTGTCCGGAAACTTTAGTTCCCAATACCAACACGAATGCACAGTATATAATCAGCATTTTGCTGGGTATTATTTGTTATTATGGAACTGTGGACAACCTCCCGTCTGATTCTTCTGCGATTTGAAATCTGATAACGAAAAGCAGGAACTGCTCGGTAAACTATTACAGGGCCATGTTGTTGTTCGTTTAAGCAAGACGGGGGACGGTAAACAGAACAAAGAAGTGTTGCATTTCTGAGTAAACCGAAATGCATTCAACACCTCCTCAACTGTCAAGTTTGACTTTAGAGCATATGTTCCAAATCTTTTAAAAGGTTGATGTAAAATTCTATGACCTATTTCATTGCATTGAATGCCTTTGCTATAATTCTACCGTTGGACTTTTCTGAAATGTTCAATATTTCTAAAATTACTGCGTCTTTTATATTTCAATTCGTTTGTGGATGTGGCGTCATCACATTTCAATTGAAAACCAGAAGAGAGGAAGACTTTTTTAATACCATATATTGTAGACATTCAAACACTATGGTTTTCAAGAAAATTACTGTATGTTTTCCTCTAAAATGTTCAGAAATTACGTGGATAAGAAAAACCCTTTAATTATGAAATTATTGCAGATTTCAGATAAATCTAACGGTAGATTCGTTGCAAAGTTGCAAAAATTTCTTTCAAGTCATTCAGTTCAAAGAAATAGATCTTAGATTTTTACACTGACCTTTTTGAATATTTCTTTGGTCTTCAACAGTCATGTGTGATTGCCTTCCGATGACTGATTTTACATATGCGTTGTTTGAATTGCAGGTAGAGACCCCCGTCGACAGCCAACGCAAATCAAGCAAGAGGTCAAGGCAGATCGATAGCAAAAGAACGGGTATTCCTGATCATTGACTCTAAATAACAGGTAAAAACATAATCACAAATAAGTGCTAGTGTTTTCTTCCTACATTTTAGCATTCTAGAAAATTCTGCGAGCCATGTGGAACACCTTTAGCAGCTAAAGTAAATCAAATCTTGAAAAGCTCCGTCTTGTTTCCAGTTCTTTTTTACAGTTCTTCTTCACAGTCAACTTCGAAGAGCAGCACTTTGAATCAGTGATAAAAAGCAAGAATTGTAGAAACTTCTAATGTTACTTCTAGAAAATTCCGCAAAGTCATGCGGAAAGTAAATCATTTCTTGAAAGAGCCTTGTCTTGTTTCCAATCTTTACAGTTAACTTCGAAGAGCAGCACTTTGAATCAGTGATAAAAAGCAGAATTATAGAAACGTCTAATGTTACTTCTAGAAAATTCTGCAAAGTCATGTGGAAAGTAATTCTTTTTTTGAAAGAGCCTTGTCTTGTTTCCAATCTTTACAGTTAACTTCGAAGAGCAGCACTTTGAATCAGTGATAAAAAGCAA
>REGL01000011.1:222848-240953 GCA_004194395.1 Aurelia aurita complex sp. Pacific | reverse complement strand
TATCGAGCGCTGTCTTCAATAATCAAAATCAAGAAAATCATCCCAAAACTGGTAGAATTTAACCTCATTGGGGCTATATGCCAAGGTTTCAAGTCATTTGATAAGAAAGGTGTTACACATGCTTTGAAACTTTTAACCGAAGTTCTAGAGACACCAGAGGGATTGAAAGCAGCGAAAGACAAGAAAATCGATGCTCTCATTTCGGAAGTTATTGGGAAAAATGAAGGTGATGCCGTGTTAAAGCACTTAGGTGATCAGGTCCTGGGACAGATCAAATAGCTGCATACGTTTACGTTTGTTTCTGAGTGCTTGGTCATGAAATTGCAAACGAATTTGTGTTCTCTTCCAGGTGACTTAAGGTCCCATTTTTGAAAATTCATAGCACTAAGCGTATTTGATGGATCGGAATGAATCGAATTTTGCTTGATAGACAAGAGATACAGTTAAGCCCAAAATTATTCATACCTATGCCAAATTTGGAGTATTTTCAATCGTTATATTTGCTAGCCAAATCACAAGATATTTCTTTCCTTGAAATGTCTCTTGTAGCACTTGTTTCAGCCTTTTATCACATTCTTACGAAACTTCAGCCACAGTAAAATTGGTCGTCAAATAGAACGATGCAAAATACTCAGAAGTTGACATAGGTATGAATAATTTCGGGCTTAACTGTAGATGTATTTTGTAATTTTTCTCAGGTAAATTCGCCTTTATGAAACTTTCCTTGTTGCAATATGTCTGAAAAAGGCCTAAAGCACTTAATCAAGTCATGAAAAAACCTCTCTTGGAGAAGAATAAAGGGAGTACAATTTATCACGGATGAGAGATCTGCATATTTATTGCCATGGGATTGAAAAGTTCAGTGTTTCTTTGAAAATAAGTTTTTTTTGTAACTCCTGAGAGAGGTGAAATGCACTTATGAAGAGTTAACATTTGTGTGAGGAGATTCCTTGCGATTTGGTCAAGTGCTGTAGGGTCGTTTTGAGGCTTTTCATATCCAAGAAATTTTCGTTAAGTCAAATTTACCTATATTTTTAGCGTTTATAGAAACGAGGGAAACATGACGAAAATACTTTATTCTTTCAGCTTCTAACCAGAATTTTAATCATTCAAATTCGTCGAGCATTCTTGGTGCTCTGAATTTTTGAATATGGAACTTGCTACCCGGTATTGTTTTAGGCAGTGCTCATTGTTTTGTGGATTTATTTTGTTAGATGGGGTGAATCCACTCCGAAGTGTATTTTCGAAATCTGCATGTACCTCCGCAATCTTACAACTTAAGACTGTTTTATTTGTTTCTCTATGAAATTCAAGAATCAATTTTCAAAATTACAGTTCCATTTCGATAAAAATGTGGATCTTATGAGCGCCTAAAAACCCCCATTTCCACAGAAGTTAGTGACCTAGCCCCTTTAAGTTGATTGGCAGCTCTAAAACAGATAATCATTGTCATGGCACTGGAAAGTTGAAAAACGTATTGATCTTGTTGTTTATTCTTTTGATTTTGGTTGTTTTGGTTGTGATTTTGGCTACATGTTCACCTGAAGCAATGGTTACTATCCGAAAAAGCGAGTTTAAAAGAGAATCCTACATCTCTCGTTTTTGGCCATCCTTTTCTAGTCTACAGTATTTGAAAACGTAGCCAAAAGATGGATTTGAAGTCGTCTGGGAAGTCTGTTGTTTGCAAAAGGACTGGTCTCTACACCTTATTCCAGTTTTGTGTTCCAAAGCAAATTTGGAATTCGGCTTTTTCTCATGTCACGAAACACTACAGTAAGAACCCGCAAAATAGAAACCACTCTATAAGAAACCTCGGGCTGATTTTGTCGAGAAATGGTGCCCTCGTATAAGAAACTTCTCAGCCTGTTTCTTGGAAGGTTTCCTATTGGAGGATCCCAAAAAATTTTCATATTTAGTAATTTTGTTAAAATCAGGTGCTAAATATTTTTCAGAGATTTCATACAAAAGCATCTCCATCTACAGTATACTTGGCATGCATGCTATGATTGACCAAATTTGGAGAGAATGCTACGTAACAAGAACATACTGTTTGATGGCGTTTGCTCTGGGGTTTCTTTAAAGATTTGAAGGTTTCTTAACAAACATTTCAGCCTGTTTGCAGATTAATGCCCTTTAAAAACCCAACAGGCTGTTTTGAAAAAAACTGGTTTCTATTTTGCGGGTTCTTTTTTTTTTTTTTTTTTTTTTTTTTTTGTTAAAATCAGGTGCTAAATATTTTTCAGAGATTTCATACAAAAGCATCTCCATCTACAGTATACTTGGCATGCATGCTATGATTGACCAAATTTGGAGAGAATGCTACGTAACAAGAACATACTGTTTGATGGCGTTTGCTCTGGGGTTTCTTTAAAGATTTGAAGGTTTCTTAACAAACATTTCAGCCTGTTTGCAGATTAATGCCCTTTAAAAACCCAACAGGCTGTTTTGAAAAAAACTGGTTTCTATTTTGCGGGTTCTTACTGTAACTCGAAAGGCCAGGAAAGTCCGAGAGATGAATGAATTACCATGTTTTTGAAACTGATTTTTCGGAGGGCAGTTAGAGCTTAAAGTGAACAAGCTACATTTCAAGAGATGGCTAAGCACGTCAGCTGCATGCTAATACCTTGTTTGTGTCATTATCATAATATTTGCTTTCTGGAAGCTTTGTAACAAAAATCCATCCCGATAAGAAAATAAATACCCGATATTTTCCCCAGAATTTTTCAACTTTGAATCAAACAGACAAAGAAGATTTTGATAAAAAACGTTGCTTGATTTTATATCGTTAGAATGAACAGTAAGGGTTTAGAGATGTAATTATTTTTTTATTTATTCTAATTTCACCACCAGTTTTATACCAGTTTCATGACATTCATTCTTTTCCTTTGCATCTTCTCTGTTTTTTAGAAACATTTTTACCGTTTGCACATGGTTTAAAACAAAGAGATGCATTTTTCAAGTGGTTTGAAGCATAGGAATAAGGTCTTTTACCCGTTGGTACGTACCCCCCATCCAGCCTCGTCTTGATCGCTTGATGAACCAAGCAGATTATAATGGTGGATGTGTGGATCACTGATCGAATATTGCTCAATGTTTCCACTTACGCCCCACTTACGCGACAAGGATACCCGGTGGTTATTCAAATTTCTAAAACTTTGAACGAAACCTGTTTTACAGGAACATTTAAAGGTGGTTGGCGTGGCGGAGAAAACAAAGCGACCACAAATAGATGTGTTCACAAAGTATGCCTGTTGCAAAGGCCCCTTTTAAGGCCCAGTTCTCCCAGGATCCTATGCGGTCTCAAGATAAATTTTGCACGGTATGAAAATTATTTTCGCCCAGATTCATAAGAAGGGGGGGGGGGGGCACAACGTCTTTAAATATCTCAAGGTTTTGAGAAATTATCACGTTGACAAGCACCATTTTCCGCTTGTCTCAATTTGGAAAAGAGGCTACTTGAACAACAACAAAAAGTCGTAAGATTCTGCAAGTGTTGCCCCACGTGCAATTTACATTATTTTGGGGACAAGGGGCATTTTTCAGCGTACGTTACTGACGTTATTTCCAGCTCAAAGTCCATGCAGAAGTCTTGGAGGAAGTGAATGGTGAGAAAGGGTGTCCATGTTTAGCAAGGAGCACCTTTTGTCGACTGTTAGACGTTCAAACAAGGCCTGTGGAGGGAAGAGGAGAAGCAAGATGAATTTGGGGTACCTTGCTTTGGTAGTCGGCCTACAAATACTTTCATTGCAACTGGCTTGCACATCTGCAGCTGACCCAGAAGCCTCCATGACAGTGGTAAGATGTGCTGCATTTGTAAAATATAAATTCTGTAAAATAAAGTTTGAAAAATGACCATAAACATATTTTAAACGAGATATAAACGTTAAAATAGTAGGTGAAAAACTTCAACCTACAAATGAAAATAGAAGGCTTTTTTATTAAAAGGAAAGAGAAGAATCAACAGTCCGAAAAATAACTCGAAATTTTACAAAGTGTGCGTGGGAGGATGCTATTCTTTTAGAGACAATACCGTAAAACCTCTATTGAGCCCCCTTTCCCTGTTAAGCCCCCTCAGATAAGCCCCTCCCCATTAAGCCGAAATTTAAATGCCCTAAAAAGCTCTATTATTAATAAGCCCCCTTCACTCTGTCTCTGTTATTAAGCCCCCTTCACATTTACACATACCATCTGAAAGCATTTACAGTAACCTATTTTCTTCCCAATAATATCCTAGGTTGGACGTATTAATTGAATTATTCATCATTATATTGACGTCAGACCGTAGACATTTCATCTACCAAAATCATATCAATTTTTGAAGATTTTCAACAGACGATTGCGCTAAAGATGGCGGCAAGGAACTTTTTACCAAGATGCACTGTGCTCTTTAATCAGATTTTGGTACAAAGTTCTTCTCCACCATCTTTAGAGTAATCCTCTATTGCAGTTGGGCTGCATTTTTCTGAAACACCCTTCATATACCAAAAGATCATGCACTTTTGACAGAATTATCATTTTCATATTTCATATAATTTGTTGTCTGGCCTGCTTCCAAGTGAGTAGCAATTTCTCCTCCAAAGCTGATTGTCTTCAAGAAATTGCTTCTCAATTGGAAAGCATGCTTCCCAGAATAGACAAAAAGTTTTCCAAGTACATGTCATGAAAAACATTGTCGTTCATGACCCTCCTCAATTAGTTTAGCTATTGAGGGGGCTCCTCCTCCAAGTAATTCTCTGCATACAGTTCATGTTTTTCCCTTTGTTAGTATTCGTATATTATATTAATTTAATTTACAATTGTATTAATATTCTGTAATATTTTCTATTAAGTCTTGTATTTTGTTGTATAGTTAATATAGTTGAATTGTATGCATGAAGTTTGAAATATGAAACTGAAATAGAAAACATTTTCAAGAATTGTTTATTGTATTTTAGCCTCAGATCATAATTCACAACGGATACCCTGTTGAAGAGCATTTTATAACAACAAAAGATGGTTACATCCTTGGAGTGCATAGAATCCCTCATGGCAGAGGAGAGAGAAGATCGCCTAATGAAACAAGGCCTGTTGCTTTCCTTCAACATGGCTTGCTCTGCTCAAGTGCAGACTGGATAGTTAATCTTCGTAATGAGAGCCTTGGATTCTTATTGGCAGATGCGGGATTTGATGTTTGGCT
The DNA here is from genome assembly GCA_004194395.1 of Aurelia aurita complex sp. Pacific. Lineage (NCBI taxonomy): Eukaryota > Metazoa > Cnidaria > Scyphozoa > Semaeostomeae > Ulmaridae > Aurelia > Aurelia aurita complex sp. Pacific. Next base: position 235,777 of record REGL01000011.1, on the reverse strand, counting down.
TGGAAACAGCAGAGGAAATACTTATTCAAGGGCACATAAAACACTCAGTGTTCATTCAGATGACTTCTGGAGGTTCAGGTTTGTACAGTATCTCATTTCCATACCCAGTATCTTGATGTTTCAGCAAACAGTTAGGTGTGTCATGAATAATTGCATGTAATAATATCATTTAGAGTGTTAGATATCAGCATTCCTTTCCAGTCAATATTTAACTCATTCACCCCATCCATGAAATATTTTGAATAAGAGCTGTTTATCCCCAGAAATTCCTTATCGATCATCACCTTCTGTCACTCCTCCCCAAGCAGTTTTCACAGGACGGTTGTAAAAAATCAACCCAATTTTCATTGCAAATTACAGGATGTTTGAAGAAATGTTCTAATGAAAAAATTTCTAGAAACGTGTTTTCTTTTAGAAAGAACTATTCTTGTCTATGTAGGTTGAATATCGTGCTGCCAGCCTGAGTGATATATGCCACCGCTAATATAAGAGATGGCATTAGGTTCTTGCCACCCAACTCTGAATTGGGTTCTGTGACTCTGGTTTGAAACAGGATTCTGTAAGGTTTTAAATTGAGACCAAACATGCTGGATTACATCTCGTTTTTGCGGAATTTTTGGAAGATTGCGAGATAAAATTCGTTGTAATAGCTCTCTGGTTTTAGTGCATAATCGAGGCCATATTGAAATTTTTCTATAAAATGTTCAAATTAAGTCAGTTCAGAACGTGAAGATATGATTATGATATCAAAAGACTTGATTTCTGCTCTGCAAGTTGCAACTTTGGTAAGGGAGAAGGGATCAGAAGACTGGCCATCCTGTGAATTATTCAAGATCTCTGTTACTCAGAGTTGCATATTCAGATTCTCAGTTGGTGGAATGTGGTTTAAAAAAACATTGTTGGGTCTTGCAAGACCTTTATTACCTGACTGACGTTTCAAGAAAGAGGCAATACAAGAATCCGACCAATCCCTTTCGTTAATCGCACATCTCCCATAGGTTTTCCGTAGCCTTGTATAATACGATACAAGGATGCGTTTTTGTCACCACAGCATCTGATTAAGGCCTTGTGAGATTTACAATCGACTCAAACGACATAATAACAAAATGCGTTTGATTAAATGACATAAGTCAAAATTAGAAGCTATCAGGTAATAAAACTCATACCAACCGGTTTTGTAGTTGTACACAGGAAAATATACTGTAGGCCCTCGGTCTTATTGCACAGACCTCGCAAGCTCAGTCTGTACTTGTAAGACTTTGGGTTTTATATTTTCCTGTACAACATAAAACCGGTTAGTATGCGCATAGTAATGAAAATGACTATTCTTTACAGTTGGGATGAGATGGCTAGTCTTGATCTTCCTGCTGTCATTGACTACATAAAGCAACACACAAAACAAGAGCAACTTTATTACGTTGGACATTCTCAAGGAACAATGATTGCATTTGCAGAATTTTCGTCAAACCAAGACCTTGCAAAATCCATCAAAAAGTTTTTTGGTCTTGGTCCAGTTTCATATCTTGGAAATATGGAGAGTCCTTTGAAATATGCTGCAGATTTTGTGCCAGAGCTGAAGGTAATTATTCAGTACAAATCAAGCTTGCTGAAACCTTACTGCTGCATGTATCTAGCTCAATTTATTCCCAACAAGGACAGATTTGGCAAGACAATAGCACAAATTGGTTTTGACTGACACCACAATGCACAACGATTAGCAATTGCAGACAAAGCAAATTNGTTGGACATTCTCAAGGAACAATGATCGCATTTGCGGAATTTTCGTCAAACCAAGACCTTGCAAAATCCATCAAAAAGTTTTTTGGTCTTGGTCCAGTTTCATATCTTGGAAATATGGAGAGTCCTTTGAAATATGCTGCAGATTTTGTGCCAGAGCTGAAGGTAATTATTCAGTACAAATCAAGCTTGCTGAAACCTTACTGCTGCATGTATCTAGCTCAATTTATTCCCAACAAGGACAGATTTGGCAAGACAATAGCACAAATTGGTTTTGACTGACACCACAATGCACAACGATTAGCAATTGCAGACAAAGCAAATTCTCTCACCCAGTAATTCAAAACAAACAAAGCTGCAAAAAAAATTATCTGAAACCCAGGTAGCTAGCTCACTCATTGTGCATTCGAGAAATGGTTTATAAGAGCAAAAATGAGCACATATCAAAAGAAGAAGGATATATCTAGACATCTTCCATGGGCATTTAATTTATTTGATTTCAAAACCGATTGGGAGGCGATTCAAATCTCTTACTTTCTTGGGTATAATTAAAACACTTACTGCTCTGCTTCTGAACCAAAGAAATAGAATGCCCGAGGTAGATGTGTAGATATATCATTCTTCTTTCCATATATGCTCATGCTATTGTGTTACAAAATCTGCCCTTGTTTTCTGCCCATGAACTGTTGTTAATGACTATTTTTTATTTTGAATCAAACTGTCAGCAAAGTATTTGTTGGGTCAAGAAAGGCTATAGTAAAAAGATTTATCAAGAAATCAATTGTAACTGCTGGGTGAATAAAAATAATTGTAGGGCATTTGAAAAAGTACTGCTCCCTAAATAATAAAGAAATGAAATTGAAAAATGTCTTGTTTAATTGCCGGTATCTTGTGTTAAATTCAGTAATTTGCCTGGCTTTAATTGGTCACTCCTTCACATGGATATGCAAAAACCCCCTTTCAAAAACCCTTTCGAAGAATGAAAAAAATGACAGCCAAAATTCCATCGGTTTTCCTCCCTAACAGCATGTATTAGCATAAGATAGTTTGTTTCTATGGGAGAGTAAAATCCCATTGATTCTGCATATTAAGGAAGGGAGATGATACTGTATTTGTTGAGAAGGCAAGGCTAATTTGGATACAACTGTATTTGCTTTTGTTCGGTCCGAGATTGCTGCTGCAACAAGAGCTCTAGCTTCAGCTATCAAATCAATGTGCAGTATAACATTCCATACACCTTTTTATGGAGCCAGTGCTGAAAGTTCTTCACATTATCAGGTTTTGAATACTCAGAGTTCCTTACAAGTTTATTACGACTTCCATAAAAGTGTCCTTGTCTACTTCCAGGCCCTCCTAAACATTTCAAAACAAAATTCTTTGCAGTCTTTCCAATGTTTACACATTACTCAAGTAGTGAGAAATATCCAGTGAAAATATAAAAAAGGCATGCTAAGGATTTCCTGGACTAAAATGAATAGCTGCTTAAATACGTTTTTCTCAGTACTGGAGTTTTGTAATTTGTTATTGTTCTGAAAATTGAATGTCTTATGAGCAGTTTCTTATGAAAAAATACCTGTAGGCAATCCTAAGAATAAATTTAAAGGCAGAAACACCGCAATACGACAGAAAACAACAGCAAATATGATTAATTTATTTTTTGCCAATATTTCGTCCTGCCATGCAGGACTTCTTCAGGGCTGTAATGAGAATGTCTCATGCTGTAATGAGAATCCTAAGAATCTTGTTTCTTCTTTTACAGTTCCTGTTCAAGATCTTTGGAGTAAGAGATTTTCTACCACAGACATGGTTCATAAAATGGCTTGCTTCTCATTTCTGTACTGAATCATTTGGTGAAAAAATTTGTGCCAGTATCGTTTTCACGTTGTGTGGCTATGACAGACCCCAAATGAATGAGGTGAATGCTATTGTCCGTTTCTTTTTTATTTGGATCACTGCTGATAAAAGCTACCAGTTGAATAAAAAATAATCCCCCGTCTGAAAGATCACAGCTCCCTGGATATCAAGACGATGATATCAGCAAATATATAATTTGATAGTAGACATGTTCAAATCTACCGAGTGTCCCAAAAAATGTACTCCTGTTTAAAAAATTACCAAAAATTGATTATCAAACCTTTGATAAAATTTTTCTTGAGTTCTTGCGTCAAAGACCCAAAAATATTTATAGATGCCGACATTTTTGCTCTTGATGCTACGAGATAGAAAAATTACACGTTGAAAAACCTTATTTTGAGCTATACTTCAACATGGCAGTCAAAATTTCCAGATTTTTCATCGTCATCAAAGTCTCCAATGATAGTTTGCATTTCTTTCTCTCATTTATGACCAAACTAGAAGCTTTATATGCACAAAAGAAATTGATTTGGCAAAGCATAAATGCTCTTTTGCAGTATGATTCAAAGCGAGGTAGCTGTAAAGAGAGCTAAATTTGCTAATTTTAAGCCAATTACAAGATCAGCTAAGTCTGGGAAAATAATTTGGTCCCTGCTCTACTTGGCAAAAAAAGAATATTGAAGATCGGTCATTTAATCAAATTTTGGTGATTTTTCAAACGGGAGTACTTTTTTTGGGACACCCGGTATTCCAAAATTTACCTGTCTGAAATCGGCCATTGCGTTCTGAAATTATGAGCGTTGTTCTCGCGAAAGCCTCCTCAAAAAACCTTTAAATTTGCTCAAAATCACAATATTTTGTGCTTGCAAGCAGCAAAAAGATTTGTTTAATTTAGAAGTATTCCTTCTCTACAGACTCGTTTAGATGTCTACACAACTCATTCTCCTGCCGGAACCTCTGTACAAAACATGATACATTATGCACAGGTAAGTTTCAGAACTGCTAAAATATTAGCAATGGGACCAACCCATAAAAGCCGCACATCCCAATACCCTAATTATGTTCTGTCCCCTTGCCCGGCAGAGAGATTTCTCTAAATCTTTCATATATCTTCCTGGTTGCCTTAAAACCACGTATTTAAAGGCTCCACGAGAGTAGGTCTGAGAGTATTGCCGTCGATAACCAAATTCTCTGTTCCAAGTTGATGAAATATATTCTGAAGGGATACCAAAACAACTAATATTTATCGAATTTATGGAACGTTTTCGGATTTTTGACAGCAGTAAGATCATGTGTGATAGCAGTAGTGGGGGAATTTAATGCGACACACAAGAAATCCAGCATAGGGTTCAAATCTTTAAGAGGGTGGGTATAAAATTCTATGACATTTTGCTTTGAATTGAATCGTTTGAAAGGAACTTCTGGTACTTTGCTGTAAATTTGCCATGGAAATTTTTGATATCTCGATTTTATTCAAAATGGCGGCAATTGGATTATTTTTGAAAACGTTCATGGAAAATTTAAAAAAAGTTTAAATCATCGTAAATCCTAAACCAATAGAGGAAAAATGATTTAACCTTCAAGAAAGTCATAGTTTATGAAGGTCTACAATATGGCGGCAAGCAGAAATCTCTCTTCTTTGGTTTAGGATTTAGACATTTCCTGACGTCATAGCCTTAAATTTAATAAATGCCACCATTTTGAAACTAATCAAGATATCAATAAATTTCCATGGTAGATTTATGGCAAAAAACCCTGAGTTCTTTTCAAGCCATTTATTTCAAAGAAAACTGTAACAGAATTTTACACCGACCTTTTAAAAATGTTAAGGAATCCCTATTTACTTCCTAGTTTCAATGTTAGTTTTTATATGGTTTTGGATTGAAATTACATTGAATTTATGTATTTAGCTCACAAACTGTATGTTGATTTATCAAAATATGGGGTAGAAGACCTAATGAGTAAATAACCCCACTCTTTAATCAGCTCTCTTGCTTTAAGGCCCCTCTCTCCAGTTTCTGAAATAAATCAAGCCCCCCCAAGGCTTTAGCGCTTTTTCGGTAGCTACGCAGCAGCGTTGAAGATACCTACCTCAAAAAGGACAGATTTTGTAACACAATAGCATGAGATACTTTTGTTGACACCTGAATTCAAAGCGATTAGTAGCTACAGACAAAGGAAATTCTTTCAACCATAAATTCAAAACAAACAAAGCCGCAAAAGTTTCCCTGAAGTCCAAGTAGCTAGTGCGCTCGTTGTGCATTCAAAAATTGTTTTTGAGAGCAACCATGAGCATATATCGAAAGAAGAAGGATATACCTACACATCTACCGTGGTTATTTTATTTCTTTGGTTTAGAAGCTGAGCAATAAGTGTTTTAATTACACCCAAAATAATGTGAGAATTGAATCGCTTCCCAATCGTCTCTTGATTCAAATAAATTAGATGCCCGTGGCAGATGTGTAGATATATCCTTCTTCTTTCGATCTATGCTCGTGTTTTTTCTTAAAAACAAACTTTTGCGGTTTTGCTTGTTTTGAATTACTGGTTGAGAGAATTTCCTTTGTCTGCGATCGCTAATCACTTTGAATTGCGGTGTCAATCAAAACGAACTCGCGCCATTGTCTTACCAAATCTGTCCTTGTTACCAACCTCCTAACTTATTTTTCCATATGGTAATGACCATTTTGCATCAGGTTATTAATTTCATAATTTAATGGAAAGCACTTGAATTTTTGTTAAAATAAAAGACCAGAAGTTCTCCCTGCAATGTCGTTAATATATGAAGTTTCTTTTTCACAGGCATATCGATCTAAAAAGTTCATGAAATATGACTATGGTAAAGAAGAAAACATGGACATTTACCATCAGGTAATTTAACTTTTGGCTGGTGTCCCCCACGGCTTCTGTCTTGGCCCACTTCTGTTCCTTATTTACATAAATGATCGACCATTCTGCCTAAAAAAGGAAAGGTCACTATGTACGCTGATATACGGAGATTTGGATCTGAGAATCTTATTGATAAATGATCTTACCCACGAACTCTTACCAATAAACTCCAACCAAATAAGCAGAAATTTTCTCTAGGCCTTCCTGTGTTGACTCAACTTGAAACATTTCATGACAAGTTACCAATCACCGTTATGATCGATCATCATTATCGATCATTATGTATCGATCATTAGTAAAAATCAATGGAGCTTTCAGTAACTATAAACATATTCTGCTTGGTGTTCCCCAAGGATCCGTCCTTGGACCTCTCTTTTTCAATATCTACGTCAATGACCTTCTGTTATCGATTCAAGAGACAGATATATGTAACTATGCCGATGATACAACCATTTATACGTGCGATGTGGGTCTCAAAAATGTAATCTCCAGGTTAGAAAATGACTCCAAAATTATAATCGAATGGTTCGCAAACAATTACATGAAACTTAACAAAGGTAAATGCCACTTTATGATTTTTGGTGAAAAAACAGATCAAGATGTCGGCATAAATATTGGCAACTGTACCGTCAATAATTCACAAGAGGAGAAACTTTTAGGGGTTTTGATTGATGCAAATCTCAGTTTTGAAAAGCATGTAAACAATATTTGTAAAAAGGCTGGTAACAAACTATATGCTTTGTCACGCATGTCCGCATATCTAGGAACTGACAAATTAAAACTTTTGATGAGAGCATTTGTAACTAGCCAGTTCCAATACTGTCCTTTGGTATGGATGTTCCATAGCAGAAAGATGAATAACAAAATCAATAGGCTGCATGAGAGAGCCTTACGAATTGCGTATAAAGACTATACTTCCAGCTTTGAAACCTTATTAGAAAAAGATAGATCTGTAACAATACATCAGAAAAATGTACAATTGCTAATGACTGAAATGTTCAAAACTACTAATAATTTAAACCCCAGTTTTATGGACGAAATTTTCCTGCAAAGAAGTCTCACATATAATTTGAGAAATACCAATACATTCTTACTTCCTATGGTACATACAGTTAATCATGGTACTGAAACAATCCGATACAGAGGGCTGCGTATTTGGCACTCTCTTCCTCAGGAAATTAAGGATTCAAATTCTGTGCATCAATTTAAGAATAAAATCAAACATTGGACCAATGAAGGCTGCGACTGCAGACTTTGCAGGCAGTACATTCCGCAACTCGGCTTTCTATGATTTTATACCTTTTTAATATGAACTTTGTAATTTGATTTGAACATTGTAATTTGATTTTAACTTTGTAATTTTATTGACTAGTTTTACTTGTATATATATATATATTTCTGTATTTAATTTGTTGGCTTGAATTAGCTTTGAATTAGTTATGTAAGTTGCCAACGTGAAACAAATTGATAATAATATAATAATAATCGATCATTATCGATCATTATCGATTATTGCTCATTTTAAAACCGATATGCCTATCAGTTAAGCCTAAGGAAATGATGTGGCCTTTGATCTACATGTCAAACAAGAAAATTTAAACATCAGCCTTAAAGTTAGTTGACGGAGCTAAGAAGAGGCAATCTATAAATAGGATAAAGAAGCGCCCACGCACGTAATTGCTCCCCTAGTGAAAACATATGCACGCACATGTCGAAATCATCAAATACAATAGGCTAATTTTAGACCTGCATATGCAGCCCTTGATTTAGCTATTTATCTCCGTCAACTAACTTTAAAATCAAATTTTGGTGATTTTTCAAACAGACCTTCTTTTTGGGTATCCTAGGCTACTTTTTGGGACACCCGGTATGAAATCAAAGATGATGGTTTACGGTTTCATGTGTTAGGGGAAGCTCGTTTATAACTTTGAATGACACTTAACAACATTATGCATTTGACCAGAAGATACGTTGCCTCTATTTGTGCTGTTCTTCAGGTAGGTCATAGTAACGTTTCAGAATACTTCACATTCTGGGCAAAAACGTTTGCATTCCAGAATTGTTTTGGTCAGAGATACAATCTAGAAAAAGAGGAATTTTTTGGCTGCAAAATTAAATTTTGCTTGCCTTTCAGGCCATTTAAATTTGTCGGGTGACTCGGGTCATTTAGTATTTTTATTTTTATTTGTATTTTTATGTAATATATCAGGGGAGTCAATAAAAAGGCCCAGCGTTTAAAAAAATGCTGCTCCTTCAATATCAAAGCAATGATATTGAAAACTGTCTTGTTTTATTCCCGATATGTCCAATTAGGTTCAGTAATTTACCCGGCTTTAATCGGCCAAATGAGAAATTTTCTACAGAAAGCCTCTTTCGAAATCCTGCAAACGAAGGAAAACGCCAAATTAAATTTCCCTTTGTTTTCCTTCATAGCAATAATGACACTCGCATGCATTCATGCATTTTGTCCTCTTGGGAGATTGGAACCCCCCTGAAGAAGTTATTCTTAATAGCGGGAAGGCTTTTTCATTCCCCAAAGTGCTAAAGCGTTCTCAAGTCATTGCTGTAAGGTAAATATATTAGGTAAACTTGCTAGCACATTTTCAAGGTTTCTCGAAGAGAATCCCTTGTAAAATCTTAGCGGAGTGACCGATTTCAGCCAGGAAAATTATGCTAGTTTTTGAACATGTTAGCTATTCAACTAGATATTGCACAATAACATTGCTTATATATTCAGGGAGCAGTAGTCTTTCAAACGGCGGTTCTATTTTGACTCACCCGGTACGGTAGTATGATCAATTATTCTTGTTTCGTAGCCAACGCCACCAGAGTACGACTTAACAAAATTCAATGTTAACACGGTGCTATATTCTGGCGGTAATGATTGGCTGGCAGATCCCGATGACGTCAAACGTTTGATAGCGAAGCTACACCCAACCGTTGTACAGAAACATGAACAAATCGATCCTTGGATGCATCTGGATTTCATATGGGGTATGGATGCAACTCAGTTGGTTTACCGTGAGATTATTAAAGACATGAAAACAGATTGGCTCAAAGAAGTATCGAATGTAAGCTGAGAACTGGGTATGTCTAATTTGGGAAGATCACTCCCCGTTCAATTTAATTCAAATATATATACAAGAATGGAATGGAATCCCCCTGAAATATATACAAGGTGTGTGCAGTGATAAAATATATCCAATGTTTTAAAAGTCGTACAATAAAAAGAATGCAACCAATTTTCAAAATTTGGAATCCATCATCTCACGCGGAGGCTTCAACTTCATATGTTTTGTATGAGAATGGATTTGTGGAAGTTAGTATGATACCGTCCTCTATTTAGAACAAGCCTGGTCTCTGTGTTATTCGTGCACTGGTGTGGTATTTGTAGCAGGTGGATTGACGTTTCCACACATTATGAATCAAAAATATACTATGAAAACAGTTTTTTGTACGATTTTTTAAACAATGTATTCCTTTGACTTTTGATCAGGGGAAAGTAAAATAATTATTCTCATATGTTTTTGTAGAATGGCGTTGTTTCCCCGTGTTACCGTGTTGCTAATCTTTTCTTACGTCATTTTAATTGTTCACAAATGAACTGCCAAATGAGTCATCACTGCCGATACACTGAACATTGTATAGGTGGCAAAATTATGATTTGGCCTTATACGTTGATGATTTGATAGAGACCATCAGGGTCTGTTGTATTTTATAACCTGTTTTTATAGAATTTGAATATCGAGGAGTTGTTGTGTTTGAATACAGGAATGAATTTGATTGGCTTCGAATCTTATTCCCGACTTATTGTTGATTTCTATCGTTTGAAAACTTGAAAACCATGCTAAAATTAATTTCAGCACACTCCACTGTTGCTGCATACATCATTTATATGGTCTGGTTACACGGAACAGGATACCTCCTTTTTGCCACAATATGTAGAATACTTAGCTTCATAAACAAGTCTTAAACAGTTCTTCGATCATACAAGAAGATGGAGCAACCATATAACCCTGATCATTTCTCTGCAGATTCTAATGTTTTTATTTACAAAATCTGAAGAAGCAAGATGCTCATTGGAATCGTTTTAAAGCCCCTTCATAGGGAGTGTGTCCCTGACAGGATGTTCCTCTAAACGGGGTGTCCTTTTCCGATCATGATTATAGGAAAGAGTATGATAAATGATAACAAAATTATGGGACAGTGTACCATATATTGTGTACTTTAAGTGAAATCTAGATTGGAGAGAGGTATTTGTTTGCCACAATCTTTATGGAAAAGCTTTTCCACACATTTCGGTCCTTTTTAACAAAGTACCGCCTCCCCACATGTCGAAAACTTAGCACGGTAATGAATAAATCCTTAAATTCATGATGGAAAAAATACATTTTTTTTCTATCAAGATTAAAAAAACTACAATACTTATACTTACATTACATTGTACCATCCATAGTGAAGAAAGACATAAAGTCACCGGGTCTTCACTATGGATGGTACTTACAATTCAAATTAATTTTCAATACACAAAACAAAGAACAAAAACGACAAAATTAAAGATACATTACACAAAACAGACAAAAAAACAACAAAGCTAAGGCAGATTTATAATGTAAAAACTTGTCCACACATCTCGGTCCTTTTTAAAAAAGTACCGCCTCCCCACAGGTCTAAAGCTTGGCACAGTAATAACTAAATCCTTAAATTCATGACTGAAAAAATACATTTCAAATGCCAAACTGCTCAGCTTATAGCTACGATGTGCTATGAGCAGAGACTCATTTCATTGAGAACTCCATAGTCATTCTTCGTCGACAGCCACATGCTATCAGTCCGTTAGCCATCCGGCTCTTTCTTGCCTTTGTCTACCCGTTTAAAGAGTTGACACTCGAACCCTGTATGTGTTATTGTTATGCTTACGACCAACTATAACCAGTTTTATTGCACGGAAAAAATTCAACAATGCCATCTCTATGCATGCAACAGAGGTGGAAAAAGTGCGCGAAGCCGCGAAGCAGCTTCGCAGGAAGCTTGTTTGTCTAGAAGGAAGAAAACGGGAGGAAAGAGAGAAAACGGAATAGAAGGAACGAAAATAGAGGAAAGAAAGAAAGAAAAAGGAGAGGAGAAAGAAGGAGATCGGACGACAAGAAAATAAAGGTTAAAATATGAAGAAAACAGGAAGGAACAAAGGAATGAAAGAATAAAGGAAAATCAAAGTTTGGATTTTTTCATTTACAGTTTTATGATCCAAGGAAGCTTTTAAGAGTAATTCCAGGTCCTAGTGGCTTATCAACTACACCGTACACAGTATTGCAATTCAACTGAAATCCGGGACTATAGAAAATTGATAAAACAATGGAAGGAAGAATTCTGGTTTGACTTTCCTTCGAAAGAAGGCAAACATTTTTTCCACCACTGGCATGCAACAAACTTTGCGAAATTTTTTATTGGACCTGCACTGAAAAATCCAGAAACACAAAATCTCAATTCTGCCTGAATATGCATTCAACTCAATTCGATTTCGTAAACCAGGAAACCAGTCGAGTCTGCACGCAGGTTAGAATATACAGCTCTTCCGCATACTGGTCGTCTCAGTAGTATATGGCGTAGTATATACGTTGACTATTTGGCGAAGTCATTCAGTTATGATGTAAGCATATAAGGAGATGGAAGAAGAAGCATCATGGAGCAGCTAATGCAAGCTTAACACACGAATAACAAACAATTGAAGCTTAAGTATTTCCCTGATAAGGCCCGATGAAAGGAATTTTGTTTCAAACACACATTGACCTGTTTTTTAAAGAACGTTCATTCAAACACTCATTTCATCTGAAGGATCTCAGGAGAACTCGTGTTGGCGTTGCTGAAATGGTGTATTATTGTCCATGGTCTATTTTTATCTTATATTGGAAATAGTAATTAAAGCTGCGTGCCAAAGATCCTTAAATAGAAACCAAACCCACAACAAGCTGTGACACCTGCGAATAATATTGGCAATGACAGCCGTGCTAAAACAACAAAATATACGGCATCCCACCTACACTACAGCTTTGCAAGCGCTGCGTCATTCATCTTGGACCAAGAAACAAGTGCTCAATCTAGAGTTGCTGCTACCAACATGGATTATGCAAGATTGGTGATTGTTATCTGCTGCGCAGTGAATTGTTTTGCAAACCGAAGACCTCGGTTGAGGGAGGAGCTGCCAGAAGCAAACTTGAATACAGTGTGTATTGGCTTTTTAATTGTCTTGTGTTACGTTGTTGTTTTTATATTAGTCCCTGTTTATGCAGTGCTTGTATCGGGCAGACCCATCTATGGGACAGACCTGTATGAAGTGATGTCAGTTAAGCCTCTAGTTAGCATCATGCCCGCAGGAGTTTATCTGCAAACCGATATTAAATATAGCTTTTTGCCATATGACATAAGAGTATCAGGCCTGCTAGCCAACC
>REGL01000011.1:202419-218655 GCA_004194395.1 Aurelia aurita complex sp. Pacific | reverse complement strand
TCCAATTTTTCTCCTTTGTGTTGCCTTCTTTAAACCTTTATTATTTTTGACTGCTACCTGTACTAAATTGGTATTATATTGTCTTAGATCATCCCTAGTTTTCTTTCTGATGGTTTTGCATAATTCAGCGTACTCAATGTTGTTTCTAGCCGTTCCTGTTTGCTTTATGTTTCTTCTTTTCTTCATGAGATTTAGAGTGCTTTCTTGGAGCTTGTTATTGTTTTGTTTCTTTCTCGTTCCTTAAACTGATAATACTTTCACAAAAATAGCTAGATCATAAAATCATAAATAGTTATGAAAAGAAATGACCGATATTAACAAACTGAATTTCTACAAATATTTCAATCCTTCTTCAAAAGATAAAGCTTCAACCAAGGGCGCCTACCTCGTAGGAACTGTATTTATTCCCAGTACTGTAGAGTAATTGGTGTCCTGTGACCCAGTACACTGAGTATCCCAGTAAAGATGACGTAAGAATAACTTTGTGTCTTCAAATTCCGGTGTTGATGTAATGCGGGATCAACTGTTATACGAGTTGGCTACAGGGAACCAGACTGCGTGATTTTTGATTGGTCAACACTAACAGACGTTAGAATTTGAAAATCCTTGTAACTAAAAAAAAGTTTCTTATGATATACGCAGATTAACAGGACTGGGTCACAGGACACCAATTACTCTTCCTACTGGCTCTCTCTGTGTACTGGGTTAAGGGCACAGTACTGGGAATAAACACACTTCCTACAAGGTAGGCGCCCTTGCTTCAATGTACCCAATTTGACTGGTTTTTTTAATTAAAATATGGCTTGTTAAACGTGCGACATTTTTTCTGACTCACACGGTACAAATATCTTTTTCTTTGCAGTTCCTAGTAAAGATCCTTGGAATAAAGGAATTTGCGCCATCCAACTGGCTGATGAAATTACTAGCACGGACCATCTGTGGAAATCATTACACTGACGTAGTGTGTGATGATGTCATCTTCCTCATGTGTGGGAAAGATAAGAAGAACCTGAATAACGTAAATATCTTTGAATATCTTTAGATACACGAGATCTCATCAAATCATTGGCACAAAACACCAATGACCGAAAACATGATGTCAGCTTTAACCAAACACCAATATCTTTAAATCAATTTCCTGAAAGGGAATACAAAGACCAGCATTTTGAAAATGGTCATTTTTAACCATTTCAATTTCAATCCGACGCGGCAAAAAACGAGGTTTTAATCAGATTTGTATACACGGCCGATTCTGCCCTTTTTAATACAGTTCGATTCGACACGGCAACAAACGATGTTTAAACTAGGCCTTAATCCTGTTCGTCAAGTAGTATTTTGCGACGTGGCCTAGCGGGAAAACATTGTTTGATAGATTACATTTGTTGATTTTGCCAACAAGGACAGATTTTGTAAGATAATAGCATGAGTTGCTTTTGATGGACACCGCAATTCAAAGCGATTAGCGATCGCAGACGAAGGAAATTCTCTCAACCAGTAATTCAAAACAAGCAAAGCCGCAAAAGTTTCTCTGAAACCCAGGTAGACGGCTCGCTTGTTGTGCATTCCAGAAATTGTTTTGAAGAGCAAACATGAGCATAAATCGAAAGAAGAAGGATATGTCTTCATATCTGCTTCAGGCATTTAATTTGTTTGGTTCAAAAGCCGATTGGGAGGCGAAATTCAATTCTCTTAATTTTTTGGGTGTGATTAAAACACTTACTACTGCTCAGCTTCTGAACCAAAGAAATAAAGTGCCCGTGGTAGATGTGTAGATATATCCTTGTTATTTCGATATATGCTCATGTTTACTATTTAAAAGAAATTCTGGGATGCACATCGAGCACGCTAGCTAACTGGGTTTCGGAGAAACTTTTGCGGCTTTGCTTGTTTTGAATTACTGGTTGAGATAATTTCCTTTGTCTGCAATCGCTGATCACTTTGAATTCAGGTGTCAACAAAAGCCATTCATGCTGTTGTCTTACAAAATCTGTTCTTGTTGATTTGGCCAGTTAAGAAAGTGTCCATTTTTCTATTTTCAGACACGATTACCAATTTACATAAGCCACACACCGGCCGGATCATCTGCTCGAGATGTCATTCATTTCTCTCAGGTACCTTTCAACCACGTTTACTCCGTACCGGTACAATTTTAATCCGGTACAAAGTTGTTACGGTTCAAGAGCATTTACACTGCTTCGGAATGAAATCGTTCCACAGGGTGAGTCAAGAAAAGTTAACATGTTTGGCGGGCTGTCGAATAAAAAGTACGAGGCCGCTATTCAAAACTGAAATGTTAGCTTATCAGTCAAATGCTAACTTAGATACAGTAAAAACCCGCATATAAGAACCACCCACTTATAAGAACCCGAGGTCTAAATGTTGTAATTTCACCCCCTTAAAGAAGAACCTATTCATCCTTAACTTCAAGGAAGGTTCTTATCTTTAAAAAAGTTAAATGTAAACAACTGGCTGGTAATATGTGATAAAATGTTTTAAGAAATTTAGCCATAAGTATAAAATTGGGACTGCCACATAAATATGCTAAATATGGAACCAGTGGTCCGATTTCGAAAAAGAAGTAGATACAAAGCATATGTAAAAAATTCCTTGTATGAATGGATTTGATACAGATAAGGCTAGGTAGATAAAGTTGTTCTTTTTAAAATTGTGTCATGATAGTGAGTACGTGAAAACCTTGTTTTCTTATATTTTGCCTAAATTCCTGAAGATATGTAATTAATTCTTTTGATAAGAACCTATTTAAGAACCTAGCATCCTGTTTTCAAGAATAGTATCATATGCATAAGAACCTAAGCAGGGTGATTTCAAAATGTAAGGTTCTTATATGCGGGTTTTTACTGTATGAAAATGTTTGTTATGATCTTTGGTTAAATTCACTCATCATTTAGACCCAGAAACCAGGTTATTTAAAATACAATTGCGTCCGTTTCAGAAATATGAATTAAATTTCGATGGCAAGATTTGAGCGTGGAATTCTCATTCTCATACAGATCTCTTGCCTGTTGCGACAAATGGGACTATGGAATGAGTCTAGTGCATTACTAACCGTTTTGCTTTTATCAGTAGCAATCGAAACGTCGATATCAGTTCAAGCTTGATTTATGAAAGTAAAGACTATCCATGAGGTTAACTCACCCAAGCTAACAGTATCTGCGAAGTCTTCAAGAAATGTTCCGATTTTGTAGCAGAAGGTTTAAAAGGCTTGAATAACCCATTCTCAAATTACTTTTCAGATGGTCAGATCGAATAAATTCCAGGCATATGATTTTGGTAAAGAAGGAAACATGAAACACTATAACCAGGTTTTAACTTTATATCGTACTCTTTATTCATCTATTTTGCTTCTCTATAAAAGGACTTGTGGCCTTGACCCAGTCTCGTGCATGAGACAATTTTATCCCTCAGAAAGTCTTTTTCAGACCACTGTTCAGCGTTCTCTTTTTCTACCAGGTGAGCAGGTGAGTAAAACAACAAGGATCCACGTTTGAAAGGCCACTGCTAAGTTCTCGTTTTGTCTGTGAATCAGGCTATGCTCAATGATGAACGTGTTTAGATATATTTTAAAAGTTACCAAACTGAAATCAGCCGCTCCTTTGTGAAGTTACAAGGGATTTTCTCAAGAAAGCCCCTTCAAGAAACGTTCAAAACAGGCCTAAAATCACGACCAAGTTTCCTTTCTTACAGCAATGACTTTTATGTGTGTTTTTGTTTTGGTACTTTATAAGCCAACAAAAACAATAAACCTTCCATTCAAGTTACCTGTTATAACAATGATATATTCTATTGTAGCCGACTGCCCCATTGTACAACGCTACAGACAGCTCAGTACCGACAGCAATATTCAGTGGAACAAATGACTGGGCAGCGGACCCCACTGATGTTGCATATCTAAAGACACAGATAAAGCATTTGATTTACAGTAAGATTATTGAATCTTGGAATCATTTGGACTTCATTTGGGGAGAGAATGCTTATAAGATTCTCTACCCTGATATCATTAAGCTTATGAAACAAATGAGCTAAATTTTGTTATTAGCAGATTTGTACTGGGTGTCCCAAAAAAGTACTCCCGTTTGAAAAATCACCAAAATTTGATTACATGACCGATCTATTTTTTGCGTAGTAGATCAAGGACCAATTTATTTTCCTAGACATAGCTGACCTTGTAATTGGCTTAAAATTAGCAAATTTAGCTCTTGTTAGGGCTACCTGGTTTTGAATCATACTGCAAAAAAGGATTTATGCTTGCCAGATGAATTTCTTTGTGCATATAAAGCTTCTAGTTTGGTCATAAATGACAGAAAGAAATGCACACTATCATTAGAGACTTCGATGACGATGAAAAATATGAAAATTTTGACTGTTAGACAAGATTGAGTATTTTGCTTAAAAGGTATAGCTCAAAATAAGGTTTTTTTCAATGTGTAATTTTTCTACCTTGTTGCATCAAAAGCAAACATTTTAGCATCAATGAATATTTTTGGGTCTTTGAAAAAACAAGTCAAAAAGAAAATTTTATCAAAGGTTGGGGATTTTTTAAACAGGACTACTTTTTTTGGGACACGCCACACCCGGTAGATGATCGTAAACATGATTTCCACTGTTTGAAACATGCCAACGAAGAACCCTTCCAGCACATTATCACCCTAGTTCAGAGGGTCGTTGTAAAGGAATGGAATCCAACAACTACAAATCACTGATCATGGCCAGAAAATTTGAAAAACTTGTAATACTTCCCTAACTGAAATGTTACTTGGTCGCGAAGCTGCATTAGCATTGGGAAATAAGCTTGGGAGCAATGAGTACCAAACCATACATCTTTTTCGTTGATTTGCCCAAGAACAACACTTTAGCCTGGTTCAAGCGTCGCACTTCTCATGTGCCGAACCTAACTCAGTTCTGAGCGACACTTATGCATGTTTAGCACGCCTTCCGTCTCAAACGTCGAACTTAATTATGTCGCTCCAAATATCTTTTACAATTCAATTGTTACAGGAAGTAACTTGTTTAGTTTAGGCGCGTAAACAAATGCTCTTGTGAGTTGAGAGTTCGGCACAGGAGAAGTTTGACGTTTGAAACCAAGCCGTGCTTGAGTCGTGCAGCTTGGCAAGCTCTGCCGATCGAAAATAGGTTGCTGCTCCTAGCTCATCGGCCTTACCCAATTGATTGAAACGTCGTGCCCCTCATGTACTTAATTCTCGAATTAAGTTGGGCACATGAGATGAGCGAGGTTTGAGCCAGGTCTTACCCACAAGGCAGTATATTTTACCTTGTAATCTCTAAGAAAGATCTTACCAAAATTTAGAAAACTTCAGTGGCTGATTTTTTTGTTTTCGATATTGGTTTCAAACAATAGATTGGATCACTCGTTTATAGTCCCGTTATAGTTTTAATATATGTTGATATAAGCATGTTTTGATATGTTTTGATATGTTTAGATAATACCTATCCTGAGTACCAGAGCCTGGTACCCAGGGTAAGATAATACCATTGATGTAAGATTTCTTCAAATCATAAAATATTAGAGCTCTGAGTTATCATAACTCACCATGAATAGTGTTTGTGTATGTTTTTTCTATCCTCCATAGCTGTGTTGTTAAAGAACAGATTTTCATCCAAGATTATCTTTTCAAGATGCAGTTTTTTTGCAAAACGACCTTGCTGCCTGTAAATGAATGGATAGAGGCTGTAGATTTGCTATTTTTAAGCCAATTACAAGATCAGCTATGTCTGGGAAAATAATTTGGTCCTGGATCTACTTGGCAAAAAAAGAAAATCGAAGATCGGTCATGTAATAAAATTTGGTGATTTGTTGCACAACGCTTGGCGTAAGCTAAACAGGGCCGCCAAGGAATAATGATGCTGATTTTGTTTGTGTTGGTGTTGGTAAAAGATAATCCGCTTTTTAATGCTCCAGAATCTGATTTCTCCTGAGGTACTGTCGGAACTTATCTAGAGAAGCTTGTGAAGATCCTGTTGCTGAGCGGTAAGCACTAAAGTGAAACTTTCGTAGGGTTGATTTTACCACCGCAGTTTTTATCCAACACCTCCCGCTGTAATTTGAGGGAAAATCCTTCCAAATAAAGCGATATTGAGATTTTACGAAGAATGTAGCGCAGATCAGTGTCCAAGGAAAAGCAAATATTATCTCGCCTTTGGTTGACTCCTGGCAGATTTCTGGAAAACCTGATTTATGTCAGGACGAGTAAGACCTCACTTTACACATTCATGAAACATACACGTTTTTTTTGTAAGAAACTTGGATCAGCACTTAGTACTAAAAGTTTCTTAATTTCGCATGAAAATTTCGGTGTTTTAGTAGTACAAGTTTCTTAATCAGTTTCTTATTTTTTGGACCTAAAATTGCCGTATTGTTCGAAGTTGAGCCTTCTTCTCGAGAAAGGGCTTCCATTTTGCATTGACATTGTCATCAAGAAGAAGCCATGCACATCAAGGCAAAAATTTACCAATTTTGCAGTTAAAAGTCAAGAAAAGACGAATGTACCTTTGTTAGAAAGACATAGAATAAGAGTGACACAAAGAAATAAAGTTTTAGAGTTTCTTAACTGTTCTTGAGCGTAGTACTAGAGTTTCTTAATTTTTTGGTCATCGTAGTACTAGTTTCTTATAAACCAGCTTCTTATAAAAAAAACGTGTATGATTAAAAGAAGTAGGTGGGTGGCCGCTGCCAGCTGTGCTTAGTGTTGCAGGGCCCCCTTGTAGTCAGTCGGCAAACACCATCTTGTGTAAAGCACTTTAGCAACTCAGGAAGAGGAATTAGTTACTAAAGAAAGTGGCAAACACTTTCTCCTAGTGAACGAATGGCCTGCGCTATGTCAAGAGATCAGGATACTGTTCTTATTCAAGTGAATAATGATGATTTCACATAAGATCCACGAGAACAATGATTCCCTCTTTTCCCATCAGAGTGGGCTTAGAAATATGCGGCACATGGATCCTGGATAAACCAGTCACAGGACCCCAACAATTTTATAACAGATTCACTTCCACAAAAACAAAGATATAGATATTCATTTTTCCCATCAGAGTTAACTTAAAATATGCATCACGGATGAACCAATCACAGGACAGCAAATTTTGTAACACATAAATCTAAAAACTGGCAATACGCCTCCTACGCCCTTGTGTCGTCAAAGTTGAACCCAAAACTGACGCAAAATGTTTTGGAAGAGAACATCCCCACCCGCCCTTCCCTTTGTTACACACAGCAACCAATTCAGGTAGCTTAGAGTGCGAAATTTGCCTTAAAATTAATGGCTCTTAAAGTGCAGTGAGCCTTTTCAAGTTCGTGAATATTGGTACCAACACCAGGCCAAACCGACATACATAATCTAGCACCCTGAAATCCCTTCACCAAAGAGCAATAGTGCAAATTCAATAATATAGAACAAATACTACGTGTTAAACAATGTTTGACCGAGTCTTTTTTCTTTGCCGTCGCGTTCTTGTGCGAAGGGATTGGAAATATCTTTTATTATGTAACACAGATGTGTCCTGTGAGCATGTCTATTATTTGCGCCAACCTTTGATCGCGGATGAACACAGGGATACGGAAGTAGTATCCGTATTTGTTGTCGCTCAAGTCTCAGCTCAAGTGGAAAGATTTATTAACCATTATTGGTGCAAATTTGTTTAAAAATTTCACGCCATTGCTCATAAATGCAACCCCCCTCCCCTTCATAAGCAGTACTTGCCTTTCTTATTTTTCCAAGTAATGCTCTAAAAGATTAGTGTGCGCCCTGCTCTTTCCCGTATGATTTATAGTCGTGGCTCGTGCTTGAGAAGCTCCAGCAGGGGTGTATCACTCTTCCAAAAGGCGTACGGGATTTTTTTAAACAATAGGATTTTTAGGGATTTTTATGGATTTTTCTTGAAAACAAAAGGACTTTTGCCAAAGGTGTACGAGATTTTTACAGAGTGAAACGCCCCTCGGAGAAGCTAAGCTTATCGAAATAGCGTCGTGGTCCTTCTTCTCGATGTGGCCATGCCTCGTGATTCATTTTCCCTGGAATTACAGAGAGGTGGCGACTCTCCTCGCTGAGCAGGTTTGGTAGGATGGGGACCCGATCACCCGATCCACCAACCTTCAGTTTGGTAATTAAGCGTGCTACCATTATGGAGAAATTGTCGCTCTTAGAGACAAGATCCTTAAATCAATGTAAAGATTTCATATGGATCTGTACTGAATGTCCTAACAGATGTATCTAGAAGTTCATTTTTGCTCAGTTCCAAAGTAAAGTTCAATGCTCNAAGCTTATCGAAATAGCGTCGTGGTCCTTCTTCTCGATGTGGCCATGCCTCGTGATTCATTTTCCCTGGAATTACAGAGAGGTGGCGACTCTCCTCGCTGAGCAGGTTTGGTAGGATGGGGACCCGATCACCCGATCCACCAACCTTCAGTTTGGTAATTAAGCGTGCTACCATTATGGAGAAATTGTCGCTCTTAGAGACAAGATCCTTAAATCAATGTAAAGATTTCATATGGATCTGTACTGAATGTCCTAACAGATGTATCTAGAAGTTCATTTTTGCTCAGTTCCAAAGTAAAGTTCAATGCTCAAAAGAAGGGTTCAGTTATTTGTGTGCCAAACCTGTCATGTGCCAAATTCCAAAGTCTTTGATCCCTTTCCTCATTCCTAACGCATTTGGCCTTCTCAGCCTTATCTTTGATAGCAAAGTTCTAGCGTGGTTCATTCCTTGAATTAATGGCAGGAAGCAAAATTCACTAGAAACCGTTTGTTAGCGATTTTATGGTCTGCGCGCAGGCTACAACTTTATTGGAATTGCCCAAGTCGTCTTGTGAAGATTTTATGTGCTGTATGCATGTAAACAAGTCAGGAAGCTATGGACGCCCTGTCGTTCGCGGAACTCGATCTGGGACTGTTGAAACAAAAGTGTGAAACAATCATTAAATTTATGGCAAGCAGACAAAAATCTGTCACCTGACCTGCCTAGCACATGACCAAAGTGCCAAAGTGAGAAAACAGCAAAATAAAAGGCAATCCGCCTACAAGTTTTGTTGTGCAAGCACTGCGCTCTTTACTTTTGGACGAGGAAACGAGTGCGCACTGCCAAGTCGATTTGCTGCAACAAACATGGAATATACAAGATTGGTGATCTTCATTTGCTGTGCATTGCATTGTTTTGCAAACCCAAGACCTCGGCTGAGGGAAGATCTGCCAGAAGCAAAGTTGAATACAGTATGTTATTGTTTCTTTCTGTTTCGCGTTATGTTTTTCGTGGCAAGATCAGCTTGTTATTATAGCTTACAATGTAGTAATCCGTCTTGGTTATGGCGTTATCAGTACGGTCAGCGGATCATCTCATATTTTGGTCTGTCTTTGACCAAGATCTATCCCCAAGGTCCTGTCCACTTTCCGTGTTGTCCATATGCTTTGTGTCATATAAAATATAACAGTGGAATAGCGATTTCTCGAAACCCCAACAACACAGGGTAGTTTCTGGAACATAGGCTGCAGCAACGCTGCTGATGAGAAGATTGGTATTTGGAGGTTGGCAAGATCGAAAGCTGCAGACAGCTGTTCTGTTCCTTTGCCCCTCCCCCCTAGCCTTTAAAAAGTACGGGGAGAATGCCAGGCCAATATTGTTTTAATGAGGAATTCTTCTCCAAAGCCGCGATATTATTTCAGTTTTTGCATGCTCAGGCACGTAGGAAGCATCTCAAACTTGGAGGGGCACGACACTTCAAGGGCACTTTTTCATTGAGCTNTGCCAGGCCAATATTGTTTTAATGAGGAATTCTTCTCCAAAGCCGCGATATTATTTCAGTTTTTGCATGCTCAGGCACGTAGGAAGCATCTCAAACTTGGAGGGGCACGACACTTCAAGGGCACTTTTTCATTGAGCTAAAGGGACACTTTCTCAAAATAAAAGGGCACTTCTTTGTTTATTGCAAACTCTTGGGGGGCACTACGTGCCCCCAGTGCCCCCCCTCGGTTCCTACGTCTCTGTGCATGCTTATCAACTTTGGCAATTTTTGAAGGTAAATCGAGGATTTTGAGAAAACTTATTCTCAAACTTCGATATTTCCAAAATCAGTTTATTTATGTGCCAAAATCGAGTTACACAGGAAATTTGCACGTTTTGCAGAGCCTTTGCAAAGCACCTATCTCGAAAAATTGTCATGATTGAAAGCAGCAATAACAGCAATTTGATGGACCAACGACGATCACAATAGTGGCAAACCATCACAATAATGCCACAGTTGTATTCTTTTATCTGCAACAATTGCTGTTCGTCCTTCTTTGATCTCAGTTGAATGTAAATCATTGATATTAATGACGTCAATCAAACCCACAATTCATTTTAGGCGAAACGGTCACACGGAATGTATTCGAGTGACTGCTTTGATAAATTGAACATGATCCTTTCTCCTAATGGCGAAATGATCCGAGGGGTGTATTTAATTCTTCTGAAAAAGCGTACGAGATTTTTTAAAGCGATAGGATTTTCAGGGATCTTTTACGGATTTTTCTTGAAAACAAAATAATATTTGCCAAAGGTGTACGAGATTTTTAGAGAGTGCTACGCCCCTCGAAACGATCCATATGTTTCTTCAGCCCTTGTGTTTATGTCACATAAAGGCGCTATCAAGCTCCCAAGGGCACCACGTATATCAGGGCATGCTTGCTCTTGTACCCGAATATTAATATATTTTGCGTCTCTGTTTTGAGAAAATCACACAAATGAAAGAGCATCCATGATATACCCCTTGATTTCGTCCTCTTTCATTCGCTTCTTTCAGTCACAAATGATCAAATTCTTTGGGTACCCTGCGGAGGAGCATCACGTGGTGACGGAAGACGGCTACATTCTAAGCTTACAGCGAATACCGAAAGGCATCAAGGGAGTACCATCGAATGGTCAGGCGGTTTTCATGCAACATGGTCTCGTTTCCTCTAGTGCTGATTACGTAATGAATTTGCCTGAACAGAGCCTCGGTTTCATCTTGGCAGACCTCGGATATGATGTATGGCTTGGCAACAGCAGAGGCAACACTTATTCCAATAAGCACGTTAACATGACAATCAAGGATCCGAAATTCTGGGCTTTCAGGTTCGTGATATCAGAAACGTCTTTGCTCGTTACACTTATCTCATTGAGGGTATTTCGTGGCTATATCCAAACCAACTACATGGACTTTCTTGCTCAGATCTTATTGTCTCTCAGAGCATTTTTTAACGTACTGACTGGTGGGACATTTGCCCCAGTGTGGCCTTTGCTTTGCCCAGTAGTGAAGGAAAAATTAGTACTTTTGCCCCAGTGGCCTAAGTCAAAATGGGGCCCTTTTTCGTTTTCCCTAGACCAGGTCTCTCGTTCTCAGCTTGGAGCATCCTGAAAAGAAATTTAATTATGGTTAACCATTTTTCAATATTTGAAAGTTATCCCAGCGTTTATGCGACCATGTCCCTAATTTTGTTCCCTACCGTCAACTTTGAGAGTATGCAACCTGGTCTTCCAAAATGATGCCCACTTGTAATGAAATCTCTTGAAATAATACCACAAACAATTTGTCACAAATTGCTAAAAACCATTGTCGAATGTGATATTCACTATCATTTCAAAAATAGGAGTTGCCCTTGCCCCCTTCTCCTGATTGTCATCGTTTAACTGAATCAAAATCCCAGGGGGGGTACTCAGGTAAATTGAGGATAGGGGTGCTCAGGCTGGGGTACAACGCATCAACCCAAAAAAATAACGTCTAGCATGAAAATAGACCCAAAAAAATAATTTTTCCCACCTTACATACCCAAAAGTTATGAAGTCAGTATCTTAAATCTGCATAAAAGTGCCCTACTGATTAGATTTCTCATAATGTGTTTGGATATTCATGTTTTTTATATTTTAGTACTCTCACTTGACTCTAATTTTGTTTGTAAATTATATTTTTCCCAATTTTTTTACTTTTTCTCATATTTGAGACCCAAAAAGGTAAGCCAGAATTTCTTGTTTTTTTTTTTTTTTTTTTTTTTTTAATTTCTAGCATGAAAATAGACCCAACAAAATAATTTTGCCGACCTTACATACCCAAAAGTTATGAAGTCAGTATCTTAAATCTTCATAAAAGTGCCCTAACTGATTAGATTTCTTATAGTGTGTTTGGATATTTATGTTTTTTTATTTTGGTACTGTTACTTGACTCTAATTTTGTTTTTAAATTATATTTTTCCCAATTTTTTTATTTTTTCTCATATTTGAGACCCAAAAAAGTATGCCAGAATTTCTTGAACCCAAAAAAATAACTGTACAAATCTTTGACCCAAAAAAATAATCCTTGCCTAAATTCTAGACCCAAAAAAGTAAACTGAGCATCCCTATCCTGAATATACCAGAGTACCCCCCCCCCTGGAATCAAAATTTCCTCCACAAATCTTAATATATTACTGAACGTTGAACATTGAACGTGCATAACACACATCAGAATCGCGGGGGCCAACTCCTATAGGGGGTTGGTATATATGTGCCTTTGAGAATTCAGAGTTAGGATCCATAACCAGGGCAAAATATCGCAAATTAACCCCATAACTCGGGCAGGCACATGTATACCAGGCCCCCTATAGGACTTACCCACCGCTCCTCGATTGACCCGGGGGGTACATGACTTGAGGATGAACGGGTGTCTGCCGCCCGGTTTCCAGAAAGCTACCCCCTTCTAATTACCGAAACTTGCTTTAGATACCCACTTTTACGATGTTTTTTGGTGGAAAACTGCGCATTTTAAACATTGCGAATTTCAGCGAAACCCCACCCATGTTTATGGAAAATCTGCCGAAAAAGGACCCTTTTTTAGAGAATTTTGGGCCCAAAAACCCGCCCATATAGACGGCACATACCCGTATCATTAATATGTTATGTACCCCCCCCCCCCCGGGAAATTGAGATATAATACAATCATAAAAAACATCCTTATGAAGTGCAGGAGCAACTGCTTTTGACCAGATAACAAATTGAAGGAAACACAAATTACAGAGAACACGGGGTTTTCGCTAGAGACATCCTTTGTATAGTGTGCGCGTATGGGTCGGTATCAATTAAGTAGAATTTTTTGTTTTTCGCTGCTTACTTTTTCAATACGAATACAACTGCATTGTTTTTATTTTAGTTGGGATGAAATGGCGAAGTATGATCTTCCAGCAGCCATAAATTACGCTCTTGGAGTTTCCAAACAGAAGCAGTTGTTCTATGTAGGCCATTCACAGGGAACACTGATTGGATTTGCAGGATTCGGGCGCAATCCCGATTTGGCCCAGAAGATCAAAGCGTTCTTTGCACTAGCACCAGTAACTACAGTGGGACATATAGAAGGGGCAATCAAAGTTTTATCCTATGTCACACCCGAAGTTGAGGTATGAACTTTCTTCTTCGTATCTAAAAAAGAACTGAAAGGCAGGGATAGGATAGATGACAACAGACGTTACGAACCAAACTTGGTCCATCTTCAGTGAATAAATAAATAGTACAAGGCAAATTTATACCCTAAGAAAAACAAGTAATCCGAGGTAAACAAGCGTGAGTTACATTTTCAGCACGACAAATGGGACCCGAGGCCTAAACCCCCTGGGGATAAAATGAAGGCAATATCAAAAAAGAACTAAAGGGGATGGACGACAACGCTTCGAACAAAACTTGGTTCATCTTCAATGAATAAATAAATGGTACAAGGCAAATTTATACCCAAGAAAACTAAGTAATCCGAGGTAAACAAGCGTGAGTTACATTCCTAAGTGACAACTGGGACCCGAGGCCTAAACCCCGAGAGAATAAAATAGGAACAAAATATAAAGAGAACTAAAAGGATGGGATCAGGGATGGATGATAACATTTCGAACCAAACTCGATTCATTTTCAGCAAATAAATGAACTGCACAAGGCAAATTTATACTTTAAGAAAAACAAGCAATCCGAGGTAAACAAGCGTGAGTTGCATTTCCAATGCGACGACTGGGACCTGAGCCCTAAACCCCCAGCCCTGGGATAAAAAGAGGGGAAACTAAAACAAGAACTAAAGGGACAAAGATGACAACGTTTCGAACCAAACTTGGTTAATCTTCAGCAAATAAACAAAGGTACTCATCCGTATCTATACTGTACAACCTTGTATTGTATTTAAGGTGAATCCAGCGTTAGGTCTGTTCTACTGAGTGAGATGTTGAGACCAGCTGAAATTGACCTAGGATGTTTCAATACACAGTTTCCCTTTTCCCCAAGGTTGCGGCCAGGAACTTTCTACTAAGCTGCACTTTAGACGTACAATTTTCGTCGTAGTTATTGCTGTTGCTACCTAAATAATTACCTCCCTACTGGTCACACTAGGAGCTTTTTGCATACCAAGGCATTTGAGGATCCCTGGCCTTAACTGTCACACAAACATGATGTTCACAAGGTCTTAACTCAGTGAATTTTCAACGGATTTGCAAAATTCTGATGTCTGAAATTAATGTGAAGTCTTAGGGACGAACCTACTTTATCATGGAGCCCGTTCATTTGTCTTTATTTTTTACATTCAATCAAATGTAAAACAAATTTTTGGGACACTCGTATATTTTGTACCACACGAATATACATTGCTACATGTATGACCAAGAAAAGCTGTAAACTTTTGTGGACAATTTTAAATAAAAAATTCTAGAGTAAAATTTGGATAAATCTCAGTCGTTTTCCAAGCAACATTTTTCGCCACGTAAAAAGCAAGCATACTGTACCGTCATCTTGGTTCCTGTTTTAACGTGACTGCGTTTAAATTAGAGTACTGGGCTTCTTGGGGAGGGGTGTCTTAGTATATTTTGCTGACGGAATGTGTATCGTTTTCGCCTCTTTTTCTAACTCCCGGTATCAAGAGAATGCAATTTTTCTAAAGCTGCTTGTCAGAAGTATTATTTCATGGTTTTTATTTTTTTTCTATGAATTTTTTACATGTGGGAGTTTATTTTTCGCCGATTTTTTCTATAACCGGCTATCATATCAAGGGACAAATTCTGAAGCCGGTGAAGACATTATTTCTTGGCGTGCACACCCCCGTAAAATTAAAAGTCAAGTTCCCCCCTCCCCTGAGACTTGACTTCAGGCTTTGGTGGAGCCCAACCCTCTTAATCGAAATTGCGTTGAAGAAACCAGGATGCTGTAGCATGTCTGCTATTTTGTAGCAAAATTGCTAACAAAGATAGTAAATAGGACAAGTAAACGTACCTTGAGAGTTTTATACGGAGATTACGACTCATCATTTGATCAGTGTTTAGCCAGGACTGAAAGCATTACAGTTCATCAAAAGAATCTACAAAGTCTTATGATTGAAAGTTATAAGACCATGAACCATCTAAATCCTTCATATATTTGGGAATTCTTTGTTAAAAAGGATATACCTTACAATCTCCGCACCAAGAGCTATGCAGGCTTCCATCAGCGCAGTCACATCGATTATGGACTAAATTCTCTTTCGTTTAGAGGTAGTCTCCTGTGGAACACTCTAGATGATGAACTAAAGAGAGCTGATACCTTAAGAGGTTTTAAAAGGGGGATCAAAAAATGGGATGGCAAAAGATGTAAATGTTTAATTTGTAATAATTTTGTTATATTGTAAATAGTTGGTTTAAATTAGTTTTTAGTAACTATGTACATACCAACTGTAAATAATGTTATGATGTCCTATTTTTATTTGCAGTTCTTGATAAAGATTCTTGGGATAAAGGATTTTGCACCTTCAAACTGGCTCATGAAGTTACTGGCTGATACTCTCTGTAAAAATGATTACACTGATGTGGTTTGTGCTGATATCATTTTCCTCTTGTGCGGATTTGATACAACGAATCTCAACGATGTAAGTTCTAGTAACTACTCCTATTCCAATTTTTCTACCGGATGAGTAAAAAAAATCAAGTCCCGTTTGAAAGGCCACTGCTCCATGAATATCAAAGCAATAATATTGAAAACTGTCTTGTTTTATTGCCAACATGTTAAATTATGTTCAGTAATTTAACCGGCTTTAGTTACCCATTCCTTCCCATGTATATGGAAGATTTTCTGCAGAAAGCCCCTTCTAAAAACCTGGAAAAACGAATGAAAACGATGATCAATTTCTCCTTGGTTTTCCTTCCTAAAAATGATGACACTCACATCTATTTCATTTTGTCCTTTCGGGAGAATGGAATCCCCTTGAATAGGTTATTGATACCAGGG
>REGL01000011.1:143938-170824 GCA_004194395.1 Aurelia aurita complex sp. Pacific | reverse complement strand
GCCAAGAACCCCCCTCCCCCCCCCCCCGCCCCGTAAGCCCGCACCGAGCACGTTTAATGCAATAGCGATGTTTTTGTAAAATCTTTATGATTTTTCGGTGCAATTCTCTTTCATTTGATAGACTTATTATTATTATTATACTTTACCAATACTCCTATTGCAATTTTTATTCTCTCAAAATGTAAGAGGGTGTACTCTGTACCAAATTTTCTCCCTGTGTGGAAGCAATTTTATTCAAATTGATCCCATGTCTGGAAGCAAACTGAGAAAAGCAAAAACAAAATTGCAAATTCCTTATCAAATTCTTGTACGAGAGCAAAGGACAGCAAATGTTACCATTGGATTTGCTATAGTGTTGATTGACACCCGAGTACAAAGCGATTAGCGATTGCAGACTATACCCAGTTGTTCAAATCATGATAAAAACAGACCAAACCGTAAAATATACTCTGAAACCCAGGTAGCTAGCTCACTCATTGTGTATTTCAAAAATGGTTTTATTAAGCAAACATCAGGATACATCGAAAGAAGAAGGATATATCTACACATCTGCCTCTGGCATTTTATTTATTTGGTCCAGAAGCCTATTGGGGAGTAACTCAATTCTCGTATTTTTTTGGTTGTAATTAAAACACTTACTGCTCAGCTCGATGTGCATACAGAAATTGTTTTTTTAAAGCAAACATGAGCATACATTAAAAGAAGATGGATATATCTAAACTTCTGTCTCGGGCATTTTATTTATTCTGTTCAAAAGCCGATTGGGAAGCGGTTCAGTTCTCGTATTTGTTGGTTATGATTAAAACACTTACTGCTCAGCTGCACAATCAAACAAATAAAATGCCCGAGGCAGATGTTCAGATATATTCTTATTCCTTTGATCTATGCTCGCTCATGTTTGCTCTTGAAAACCATTTCTGGAATGCACAACGAGCGAGCTAGCAACCTAGGTTTCTGAGCAACTTTTAGCCTTGCTTTGTTTTATTCATGACTTGACCAACCAAGCATCGAATTCCCTTTGTCTGCATCTGCAATCGCAATAAGTGTCAAAAAAAAGTACTGGATCCTATTGTAATTTTATATGTCCTTGTTGGGAAAACGCGACTAAATTTGGTAAAAGTCTTGATTCAACCAATTTTCTAACTGTAGCTCCAAGAATGACCCTCCTTGAAATTGCCAAAAGTGTTTTAGAGGGGTAAACTGGGTCAACTGCAGGTAAAATGGGCAACGAGTAAGGAGAAAATGTGATTATATTTTGCAAAAATCGAAATGCACAAATAATATCTAGCTACAACTTTTTGAACTACACTCATTTTTTTTATAAGAAACTAAGGTCCGGGGCTGGTAGGCAGTTTCTTAAATTTTTGGGCCATTTTGCTACCACAAGTTTCTTACGTGTTTCTTATATTTTTATTGCCGGAAGTTTAGAGTTGATTTTGTCTTGTCTAAAGGGCTCCCAAATTACTTAGTAAGTCTCTCAAAACGAGTAAATAACATGATTCGCACTCAAAATATTGTCTAAACAGTTGCTATAAATGTACAATGTCAAAATATTTTTGAGTGTGACAGGAAAATTAAAACTGAAAACTACAGAAGTTTCTTAGCTTTTTTCAATTCAGGTAGGGTTGTTTCTTAGCTTTCGAAAATTTGAGCCTACCGTTTCTTATAAGCGGTTTCTTATAAAAAAATGAGTGTACGCTCCTTGGTGTTGCAAGTGTTGATCCATATTTCCCCCAGTTTACCCATTTCACCTCTGCAGACCATATCAATTTTACTCCCAGCCTAACCCTGCAGACCCCACAAAATCATCCGAGCTTTATGCTTCACATTTGAATAACAGCACGAACGACGACATTTTCACAACAGTTANTGTTTCTTAGCTTTCAAAAATTTGAGCCTACCGTTTCTTATAAGCGGTTTCTTATAAAAAAAATTAGTGTACGCTCCTTGGTGTTGCAAGTGTTGATCCAACGGTTGACGATCTGCCACTTTAGTTTCAACACAATGACCCATATGACCCATATTTCCCCCAGTTTAATCCAGTTTACCCATTTCACCTCTGCAGACCATATCAATTTTACTCCCAGCCTAACCCTGCAGACCCCACAAAATCATCCGAGCTTTATGCTTCACATTTGAATAACAGCACGAACGACGACATTTTCACAACAGTTATTCTAAAACAAATGAGATCTACATGTGGAAAACATACACGGTTGATTGTCAAATGCATGAACGCACATTATTGAACAAAATCCTAAAGATTTACAAATATTTCAAGCCTTCGATCTCGTCCATTTGATCCATGACTTTTCTACGCCGTCTTTCTTACTAGTAGTAAGTACAAAGTTCAAAATTGTTGATTATAACTATTAACAGTCCTTACATTATATAGTCACATACGGTCTGGTCAGGGTACAGAAACTTGATGGGTGATGTTGTAATTTCGCAGCCTTTCTCTTTTGCAATGTTGAATAATTTCAAGCGAAATTTTGAAAAAAGTGATTTATCTCTCCATAGAACGCTGTTTTTCGATAGCGATGCATTACGGTGGAGAAATATAACCACGAGATTTATTGTCTTGTGAATACAGTGCATGATTTTTGAATTTTGACTTTCTATTAGTAGATTTTGAAAAAGAGTCGAATCGTGTATTCTTCTTGCTAATTTTTCCCTACAGCCTTTGTATCGCTCTTGGACAATAGATATTACGATTATCTGACTGTACAAAGCGTTACAAGGCTAGGCCGATTCGGGAAAAATATTGGATAAAGTTCGAACTCCAAACTAATCAAATACAAAAATGTGAAAATGGCTTGAAATTACAACATCTAAAATCATTCTGGTTACGATATTCTCGTGTCTCTTCATATCTTCATAGCGGTCTAGAACTGTGGTCGATAAACTCTGTTTACTTTGGCGACTTTGCTTTTGGCTTGGGCCTTAGCTTTCTTTGCGAGCCATCTCTTCTGAACGAAGCAGCAAGTTGGGGTGCAGGCTGGGGCGCAAGTTGCGGGGCATCCTACAGCACAGTTTGGTGCTGGTGGTGGAGGAGGAGGTTGTGCCATGGGAATTGGAACATAAATTGTCTGCTCTTGGCCTTGATCTCCTCCGCAGCACGAGGCATCACAAGCAGGTGCGCAAGTTTGTGGGCATCCTCCCATACATGCGCCAGCTGGAGCTCCACCAACCAATAAATTCTGATCCAAATCGGCTGTGAACAGAAAACAGCTACAGTTAAGAGCATGCTTTAATCAATTAAGAAAATGCTGATCAGGGGTTTGTGTGGAAACAAAAATTCCAATCTGGTCTACGTGCAATTAAATTTTAAAAATGTAATCGTTGATTTAGAAATAGATGAATGAATTTAACCAAACAAAATTTTCTAATCTAAGTTATCCTTTGACTGATAGATACACATTTCAATTTTGAAAATCGGCCTCGTAATTTTTATTCCACAGCCCAGCAAACATGTTAACTCATTTTACTCACAAAAAAGTGAGCTTTTCACTCTTTCGGAGAAAAAGGAAAAGTACACAGCCTCCACCCTAGTCATAAGGAGGACTCCTTCTGTTTTGTTAGAATTAATAACAAAGAATATTGAGGTACTTACTGACTTCAATGTAGCTTGGTTGAATTTCGAGTTCTCCAATTTTGCCAGCTTGTACAGCTTGTGAGAAAATGTTCATATGTCCTTTAGCCTTCTTTGTGAATCTAATAGCGAAATGTGCCATGATACCACCTTCTGTGCAACTATGAAAAGAAACCCATCATTATCACTGCTCGGTAACTTTAGATATTCAAATTTTTTTAGACAAGTAGCTTTCCATAAATGTAAATCTGTAATTAGAAAATTTGTAGACCTATTTGTTGGATCATGTCATCGTTCATCGACCGTTCATCAATGCTGTACTGCTGTGCACGGGGGGGGGGGGGTGAAACTACCCTAGATTGGGGACGGGGACTTGATTAGGATACCTAGACAAAAGTACCGAAGATTGGGTGGTACAAAAGACCACCCAAGACTGGCTCAAATTTTGCTATGAAATACCCTAAATTGGAGAATTCTTATAATCCTACACCTACAAAGACATTTCAAATGCGAAAACCTTTCTTCTCCATTCGCACTGTGTAGAAGCTCTGACAATACATTCTTTACAAAAAGTAATGTGTAGGAGCCGGACTAAGGGACCGTTCATAATTTACAGAGGGGTTGGTCTGAAGAGAAATGTTTTCTTGTCCAAAAAATCTTCTTACCCAACTCTAAAAGTGACAGCAAAAACATCTACTCAACAATTTTCAGGTTGAAAAAATGTTGCTCAACCCCTACCTATAAACATTGTTTCAACGTCAAACCATGTAAATTATCAATTCAATACTGTAAATATTGATGACAAAGATAAAAAAAGTAGACACTGAAAGTGAAATGGATAGTGTTGATGATGTTGATGATGTTATTGATAATTTTGGACTTTAAACATTTGGCATTAATTGGTGGGAAAATTTTGTTTTCCCAACCTTGAAATTACATGAAAAAATATTTACCCAACCTTTTTATGTTGGAAAATTTCTCTTACCCAACCCATTTCTCTTCGGTACCAACNGGTTGAAAAAATGTTGCTCAACCCCTACCTATAAACATTGTTTCAACGTCAAACCATGTAAATTATCAATTCAATACTGTAAATATTGATGACAAAGATAAAAAAAGTAGACACTGAAAGTGAAATGGATAGTGTTGATGATGTTGATGATGTTATTGATAATTTTGGACTTTAAACATTTGGCATTAATTGGTGGGAAAATTTTGTTTTCCCAACCTTGAAATTACATGAAAAAATATTTACCCAACCTTTTTATGTTGGAAAATTTCTCTTACCCAACCCATTTCTCTTCGGTACCAACCCCTTTATAAATAATGAACAGTCCCTAAACAGACAAAATTCTTGATGATAGTCAACAGATATATCTGCCCAACTAAATATAACCCAAAACTGGGGATTAATCAGAAATTATGGCCCAAAACTGGGGTCCACAAGTCCCTGTCTCCTAGTTTTGGGTAATTTCATTGTTGAAGATATACACAGATTCTCAATTATCTTGCTGCAAGGTTTATAATATGGGTCTTTTTTCTTCAAGGACAAGCTTACAAAGTCCTCTCACTGACTGTGAAAAAGATTGGCACTGGAAAGAGGATCACAGGGGCAAAGTTAAATAAATAGCTGCTCAATTTGTGTAAGTTATTGCAAAAACATATACTTTTATTCGATTTTTGACACGAGGTTTAATTAAGAAAACAAAAACACCGAGATATTGATTATTGATTCCAAGATACAAACTAGCAAGACTGATACAAGAATCAGGCATGATACTTACTCAAAACTTAGCGTAAGAAGATCTTGGTAGTAGTCATAGTTTGCGTACATTTGGAGGGTCTGAAATGATAAATATTGAATTCATACATTGAAGTTAAATGGCAAATCATGAAATATCAACGTGAAATAAACGCGAAGCATCTACGCTACTCTACTATCTAATAAACGTACTTAATTGGCTGGCAAACGACATGCAAGTGTTGAAAGATAGACTGGTACGCTAAAGATTGCAGCGAGGAACTCTTTTCCAAGATGCAGTGGGTTCTTTTATCGAATCCTTATAGAAAATTACAAGATTCGTAATAGACCTTTTAACTATTCTACAAAAGAGCTTGGATCGAGTGATATTTTTATTAATTTTGATACGAGTGGTTCGAGTGAGTAGCGCTCTTCTACACGATTGTCCACATCCCAAAATTTTTCGAAATTTATAAAATGTCATTTGATTCAGATTCTTTTTAGAATAACTAAAAAGGCTATTAGAGGGCAATGCATCTTGGTAAAATGTTCTTCGTCACCATCGTTAGCATCATTTGTTGATTCTACTCGTGCCAAAATTGTATCTATTTGCATCAGATGTTTTATGTACTTTTCATCATTATTTCAACTGGATTCGGAGTCATTCCTATTCATAGCATAGGTTTCAAATCTTTAAATCAGCGCAAAAAGGTGGGTGTAAAATTCTATGTTCTATTTCTTCCACCTGAATAACTTAAAAGAAACTTTAGCTACCTATCTATAATTCTACCGTTGGACTTTTTGAAAATTTTGAATATTTTTCAAATTACAGCATGTTTTATATTTCAGCTCATTTGAGGACTTGACGTCATCAAATTTCTAAATCATGAACGACAAAAGTGACAGACTTTTGCTTGATACTATATTGTAGACATTCTTAAACTTTCTTGAAGATTATTTCATGTTATACATCAAGCAATCTAGAAATTACGATGTTTTTAAGTTTTTTTGAAAATTGAATTCTCGAAAAAAAAAGAAAAGCACTCAATTCTGAAAATATTGAAGATTTCACAAAAGTCCAACGGCAGAAGCATAGCAAAATAGCAAAAGTTTCTTTGAAGCCATTCAGTTCAAAGAAATAGGTCATTGAATTTTACACCTGCCTTTTTAAAGATTTGGAACCTATGCTCCTATTCATACATCAGTGGTTTGTTAATGAATTAATGCTTTGGCATCTTAGTCATGAAGCCTGCGTTTCGTAGTTCTAGTAAATTTGAGGTGAATATTTCCGAGACAAAATACGCCATGTTGGTATGAGCTGTGCATAATGCTTTTTAATCAATTGCACTTCGCTACCATACCGTATCTTTGTAAAAATAGTACATGGCATAATTTAGTCTTAACTGGTACTTACAGCATCATATAACTTTGCTCTCAGTTCTTGAAATTTGGCACTTGCGACATTAGTTATATCTGCACTGCATTCTTGCCCAAGCAATTTCAATGTTACATAGTAGTCTTTTCCTGTTTAGAAAAATATAGAAAACACATTTAGGAAAGATTGCCCGAAATAGTGGTACCCATGATTCCGTAGATTTCAAGGAATGTTTTAGGGCCATAATTCCGTAAATCTGATCAAAACCTGGGCCATAATTCCAGAAATTATGACAAATTCCCTGTAATGCCTTTGCAAAATGTCTGAAAAAGATACCCATGATTCTGCAACGTTTTGAAAAATACCCCTAAGAAATGGCACATCCCTGTCCCAGAAAAAATAAGATACTTCCCCCCTCCAAGAATGCTGCATTCCTAAGAATTGAAATAACGTATCAAATCATTTTTCGACAACTCAGTGGAAGATTGAAAATGATTCAGCTGTAATTAGGTCTTTTAACAGTTATGAAACACACAAACAATTAAAAGATTCCCTTGCTTTTACATATCAAAAGACTTTGTTCATTTTGGCACATTTGTAGCTTAGTTAAAAGGTGAGCATCAATTATACTAACTCGGTTGCAAAATCTTACCTTCCGCGGGTGGTGTTGGTGGTTTTGTGGGTTTAGGCGTCGTAACTTTTGGTGTTGTTGGCTTTTTCGTTGGTTTTGGCTTTCCTTGTGCTTCGACGTTGATGACTAAAAATGAATCAGTTGTTATTAGTGTATTTTGTTTTGCCGATTGTCTTCCTCTAATGGTACCCAAATACAACGCAGCTCAGCATGAGATCAAATCTTTAATAAACATTACACGATAGGATAATGCCTTTTTGTTTTGCTTTGATGGCTTAAAAGCAATCTGTCCCCTATTGTTCTGACCTTGGTTGCTGCTTTATTTACCTTATTTACGCTGCAGCTAAATTCATGCATCACTGAGTCTCTATGACCCTGATTTCTTTGAATAAAGCGAATTAACACCAACTTCTGGAATATATAATAAAGATCTTTATCGATTTTATTTTCATTCATCGAAGGGGACAGATTGCCTTTAAAAGGAACTTCATTAATTTGGTTATAGTGTTTATTGGCAAACCTTTATACGTCGATTATTTTCAGAATTACTGAATTACAGCGTTTTCTTGGTACAGAAATTTTCAGTTGTGACATCATCGAATTGCTGAATCATAGAGCAGAAATGCTACTGATTTCTGCTTACCATCATATTGCACTGGGTGAGTTATTAAAAATGCCTGGCGTTTGAAGAAATGCTACTCCTTCAATATCAAAGCAATAATATTGAAAACTGTCGTTCTTGCCCTCCGAATCATCAGTCAACCAATGAATCAATCACAAAATCAATCTATCAATCAATCAATCAATCAATCAATCAATCAATCNGTGCACTCCAGACATGGTTTCAAAAAGCAAATATTAGCACATATCGAAAGAAGAAGGATATATCTAAACTTCTGCCTCGGGCATTTAATTTTTTTCGTAAAGAAGCTGAGCAGTAAGTGTTTCAATTACACTTAAAAAGTACGAGAAATGAATCCCCTCCCCATTGGCTTCTGCACAAAATAGATTAAATGCCCGAGGCAGAAGTTTAGATATATCCTTCTTCTTTCCATATGTGCTAATATTTGATCTTATAAACCATTTCTGGAATGCACAACGAGCGCGCTAGCGACCCGAGTTTCAGCGCAATTTTTGCGGCTTGCTTTGTTTTTGTTTATGTCTTGATCAACCGAGCATGGGATTCCCTTTGTCTGCAATCACAAATTGCTTTGTATCTTGGTGTCAATGAAAAGTAGCGAGCTCTATTGTAACATTATCTGTCCTTGTTACATGGTCATACAAATTGAAGAAGTTGATCATGATCAGAGAAGACTGCCTCCTTTCATCAAAGTATCATAACGTTTAAATGGTCTGTTTCAGCCAGAATGCCTTGCATGTGCCGTCTCTTGGTTGGTCATTGTTGTCACTAGTCTCATGGCCAATGAAAATGGCGAAAACGAAGGCCAACAAAGAGTTGGCACGAGAAGTACAGGGTGTCCCAAAATAATTGTGCCCCGTTTGTCTGAAGATTGCGACAAAACGGCAAAAGATTCTCGCCAAACTTTAGCATGATGGCGCTCTTAAGATGTTCAATTAAAGTTTGCTACCATTCCCACGAAAATCCGTTGAGAAATGATGGAGCTATGACCTACGGAAGACCAAATTCGCCTGATGACTGAAACCAGCGGTCGACCATTTTGTCTTACTTTTTTTTAGTGATAAGTAACTTCATATGAAGTGAGAAATAATTCTGTGAGGTCAGAAATAATGGAACACTCCGAGGATTGTCAGAATTTTCACAAGAGCTATGACATTGGAGGCTGCTGTTTCATTTTCAATCCATGAAGCTATTTATCGCTGCAAAATAATAAGACCAAATGGCCGACCGCTGGTTTCAGTGATCGGGCAAATTTGGTCTCCTGAACGTCATAGCTCCATCATTTTTCAAGGGATTTTCATGGGGATGGTAACAAACTTTAATTGAACATCTGAAGAGCACCATCATGCAAAAGTTTGGCGGGAATCTTTTGCCGTTTTGTCACAAACTTCAGACAAACGGGGCACAATTATTTTGGGACACCCTGTACATGCTGGTTAAAATAGACACTTTCAGAAAGGCAAGTCCAGAGATTGTTAGCACCATAAAAACATTGACTTGACCACATATACTTACAACTAATCGATAGAATGACCACGAGAGCTAACAGTATATGGCTGCGAAAGGCCTGCAAGATAAAAATCGTATATTGAGAGCATCTACCAGCATATTAAACCTTCATCATCAGAAGAACAAGAGCAGATTTTGTAATACAATAGCAAAGTTGCGTTTGATTGACACCTCAATTCAAAGCGATTAGCGGCTGCAGACAAAGAAAATTCTCTCAACCAATAATTCAAAACAAACAAAGCCGCAAAAGTTTCCCCAAAACTGGTAGGGCAAACTCTCGCCTTGTGCAAGCGAAAGATGGTTTTTAAGGGAAGTTATGTGCTTATAGCGAAAGAAGAAGGGTAAATCTAAAGTTCTGTCGCTTAGATTATATTTATTTGATTCAGAAGCCGAGCAGAAGGCATTGTAATTCTCGCGTCTTTAGGGCTTAAAATGAAACGATTACAAAACAGCTCCTAAATCAAATAAACATAATCTAAGCGACAGAACTTTAGATTTACCCTTCTTCTTTCGCTATAAGCACATAACTTCTCTTAAAAATCATCTTTCGCTTGCACAAGGCGAGAGTTTGCCCTACCAGTTTTGGGGAAACTTTTGCGGCTTTGCTTGTTTTGAATTATTGGTTGAGAGAATTTTCTTTGTCTGCAGCCGCTAATCGCTTTGAATTGAGGTGTCAATCAAACGCAACTTTGCTATTGTATTACAAAATCTGCTCTTGTTCATCAGAAGTAGTTGATTCGAACAAAGGATAATAATTCCGAGATCTGGGAACGTGTTAACTATTCAAGCTCACTCAAAATTTCAAATTCTTTATTGCAGAAATGCTGCATGCAGAAGCTGACATTGGCACTGATTTCCAAAGCTCCGAGAAGAGAACTTGTGTGAGTTGCTTCAATCTTTTATCATCATGATACCGGGAAAACAAGGACAGATTTTGTAAGACAATAGTGTGAGTTGCTTTGATTGACACCGCAATTCAAAGCGATTAGCGACCACAGACAAAAGAAATTCTCTCAACTAGTAATTCAAAACAAGCAAGGCCGCAAAAGTTTCTCCGAAACCTAGGTAGCTAACTCATTCATTTTCGTTTTGCATTCCAGAAATTATTTTCAAGAGCAAACATGAACATATATTGAAAAAAGAAGGCTATATCTACGCATCTGCCTCGGGCATTTATTTTGTTTGGTTCAAAAGCCAATTGCGAGGCGATTTAAATTTTCTTATTTTTTGGGTGTAATTAAAAGACTTACTTTTCAGCTTCTGAATTAAAGAAATGAAATGCCCTTCGTAGGTGTGTAGATATATCATTTACTTTTGATATATGCTCATGTTTGCCCTTAAAATAATTTCTGGAATGCACAACGAGCACGCTAGCTACCTGTGTTTCAGATAAACTTTTGCGGCTTTGTTTGCTTTGAATTAGATACTGGTTGAGGGAATTTCCTTTGACGCCAGTCGCAAATCGCTTTGATATCAGGTGTCAACAAAAACAACTCCTGCTATTGCGTTACAAAATCTGTCCTTGTTTATACCGGTTGGTTAAAAAAACAAGCCCTATTTAAAAGGACATTGCTCCCTGGACATCAAGACAGCAACATTTGCTGGTATATTACTCAATAGATGACATGTTCAAATCCATTTTAAGATTTATCTAACTGGAATAGGCAACTCTGTTCTGAAATCACGATTGATTTTCTCCAGAAATCCCTTCAAGAAATCTTCAAAACAGGATTGAAATAACGACCTAATTGTCTGCCTTATTACAAAGACTTTTAATATATAAAAGATCACATCAGACAACCATCACAACCGAAATAATGAAACGGCGATTAAACTGGCTTGGGCACATGTTAAGGTTGCCAGAAAGAACACCAGCAAAATTAGCTTTCGGAGAACATTTGAAAAAAGCGAAAGGTAATCGGGGAAGACCAAAACAGACATGGATCAGACAAATGAATAAAGACCTGAAACCAATAAATAAAACAGTGGATGAACTGAGAACGATTATGAGCGAAAGGAATGGAAGAAAACAGTGGCAAGGCTAATGCCTTGAATTAAGACGGAAAAGCCAGTGAGAAGAAGAATTACAATGACTTTTACGTGCTTTAGCATGTGCTATCCCTCTAGGAAGACGAAAGCGACATCTCTTGGAGCATAGCCTGCGTGCAGACTCTTGGACAGGACAAGACAGGAACGAGAGAGTTTTTCCCTCTTTTCAATTTTCTGACAGAGTCTGCACGCAGGCTATTGGAGCATAGCAACATTATTCCATGCGATCTCATCCTCCCAAGAGGATAACACGTGCTAAGAACGTGTTGAAGTCATTGCTGTCAGGCAGAATTATTGGCATAATTTGTTCGTGTTTTACGCACGTTTGCTAGGTTTCTTAGAGGGGCTTTATTGAGAAAATCCTTCATACTTTCAAAATGGAGTTGCCAGTTTCAGTCAAGTAAATCTTGAAATGGATTTGAACATGTCGCTCATTAAATCATATATTTGCCAATATCATCATCTTCGAGGGGCAAATCACTGCTTAAAATCACGTACACTCTCGATAATAATCACATTTTAATCACAATTTAGTCACATTAATCACAAATTAATCGCATTAATCACACAAGAATTGCATTAATCTCGAAAAATCATCAGTCCCATTAATCACAAATTGTGAATCTTTAACCATGTTTATTTGCTTACATTTCTTAGAAAAATTAAAGAATTAGAATGTCCTTTTCACCGTTTCCCCAAATTAATGTGAATAAACTGTCGAATAGCTCAAAAACCTAAACAGCATAGTAGCGCTAACGTATTACAAAAAAACTCTGCCATATTGGCATGATAGTCTTTGATTTGATTTATGAAATAGCTGACAGTCATGTTTGCTCTATCTCGCCCTATCTATACAGTTTTTATAGCATAGGGACTTATTTGAGAGCATTTTGAAATATGATAATCACAAATTAATCACTGAAAAATCAAATTAATCACACACAAAATTAAATTAATCACAAAATAATCACTAGTGATTATTAATCTCGTACACCATTTTCAGGAGTGATTTGCCCCTCGATCATCTTGATATCCAGGTAGCAGTGGCCTTTCAAACAGGAAGGGTTTTTTTACTCATCCGGTATAATCATAATGGTTG
This sequence comes from Aurelia aurita complex sp. Pacific, assembly GCA_004194395.1. Taxonomy (NCBI): domain Eukaryota; kingdom Metazoa; phylum Cnidaria; class Scyphozoa; order Semaeostomeae; family Ulmaridae; genus Aurelia; species Aurelia aurita complex sp. Pacific. The sequence goes on along the minus strand of REGL01000011.1, from coordinate 158,188 downwards.
GCAGACAAGGAAAGAGTTCAGCACTGATTCATAAAGCTCCAACAAAATGGGTGAATGTGAGCTGTTTTAATTGTTCATTCTATCATCTGCTGGAATGGTTAATTAATGAGGCCGAACTATGGACAAAATTTAAATACTCCAAAACTAGATTTTGACGAATAAGTTTGTAGCAATATTAGATCGTATCGTTTTTTCATAATATTACCAAGCAGGCATTTGTCGAAAGGTTTTGAATGTCTAATAATTTGTTTTTGGAGGATATTTAGTTTTGAGCTCAGAAATTAGGGCTGTATTCATTGGGAATTCTTGCAACTTATATTGTTTGCATAGTTTGGAAATTAATGCTATGTCATCGGAGTTGGTATTGAATTCCCGAAGACAACTCTCTGAGATCAAACCTCAACGACTACTCAGAATTCAAGCTCCACACTTTATGATCCCTCAACTGATGCCTGTTTGACAATACTGTTTGTCCATGAAAATGTTATGTTATATGAATCATTTGAAGAAAAGTTAGTGGTTATAATAACATTCTGTTGACATCAAAGCCATTCTTGCCACTTCAAATGTTACCTTCCAATGCAAAGGTTGATTGAAACAAATTTCATGATAAGTAGCTCACAACTGTGCCACACAAACATTTAAACTAAGTAGAGCACCCCATTCGTAACAAACTTTCTAAGTTTGCATATTCTGTAGAAAGTCATGATCTTTCATTGATTTATATAATGTATCGCAATGCTTTATCATGCGTTAACAGTGCAAGAGAGTGCATCAAAACGTAAACATGAACATTTCTGCCGTAAAAATTATGCCTGACTGTTCATCAAGATATAGGAAAAGTTTCTGTTCGAAATGCTAGTAATTTGAGCACTGGTAGATATCATAAGATACGAAAGATGAAGACATTATATTATGATAAATTGCTGTTCAGCACAGATGGTATTATCCCCTAAGGACCTGCAAAATCATGTTTTGCTTATTGTTCTTTTACTAATCTGAAATATCCAATGATTTTCGAAAACTACTTCTAGTTGGGTTGAGCTGCATAATTTCCAGTGGCTCAGATCTGGCATGAAGCTTCCGTGAAACCGAAAATGGGCAGTTCTCCAACTAGTTTGGTAGCATGAAGTAAAGGTACAAACATGACGCTTCTTTGCTCATTCTCCCGGCCTACAATCTCGTCTTTCGTTTCCCGCTCTTTGCAATAAACTTCGACATGATAGCTCTACCAAATTCTTACAAAAGGTTGCCAAAATATCAACACGATAGATGCATTATCAAATAAAATGAATAAGATAGATAAAAAAGACATTCTTACCTCCATTTTCGCGGTATAGGATGGCCTACGTTAGGAATCGGTTGCGAGCATTGACAAAAATATTTACAGTATGTGATCACATCGGGAGAGGAATCATTACACAAGATCAAAAGGCCATTGATAGTTGCCCATGCATAACGAATCACCCGTCAGGTCGCTAAATGAAAAAGCTTTCGTAAAGAATGCAAGTGCTACCTGAAATGGAGAAAAATCGGAAAATTTTACAGTTGAAGTTCATAAATTGTGGATTTTTCACGACTCATAATATTGGAGAGACAAGACATTGATAATGGAGTATTGTATTTTGTACTTGAGCGAAGAAATGCGGAAATTCCGATATAAATTAGATTGCCTAGGCCATGCAAACACAAGCTAGTATCAATATCTTTTTTGACCTCCGATTCAACGACTGACCGGTTGCAGGGTCGATCCAATGAGCTTCACTGAACATGGTGTTAATATGAATACTAGGATATTACAGAAACGCTATCATCAACTGCTAATCACCGCTTAGCTTGTTATTATAAGGATAGAGTTGTTTTAAAGAACATGAAATGTTTGTAGGACTGGGAATGGTACGTGAATGTGTTTTCGACGGGCTTTGACAGGTCTCGCCACCTTTATCGGTAAACACTTAGGCCTTAGATGTATGATTTCGTAGACAGAGGCTGTAGGGTGCACCACTCTTTTCAAAGAGAGTACGGGAGTTTTCAAAGAAGAATAATTTGGGGATTTTCTTGAAAATTAGAAGATTTTTGCAAAGGCTTTGAAGGAGTGGTATGTCACTCGGGCAGAGGCTCTTGCATATCATATACAAACGCAAGCGTCTGGAAATATCTAAGCAGTAGCCGAGCAATAAGTGTTTTATTACAAATGAAAACACAACCGATTTGCATTGCTTACTGTTCAGATTTAGATGAGATCAGTAACATTTAGACGGCAAATGTTTAAATCGTCTTCTTTTATTGATACAGATTAATTTCTTCTTTTCAAGACTCCTTGTCGCATGCACAACAAGATATTTAGCCATTAACATTTAGACGGCAAATGTTTAGATCTTCCATTGTTATTGATATAGATTGATTTTTTCTTTTAAGACCCCTTGCCGCATGCACAACAAGGCATATAGCCATGCATTTCGCCACCTCTTTTTACTACTTGGTTTCCTTTGATTTGTTGCTTGAAAGGATTTACTTTTTCTGCTGTCACTAATCGCTTTGAAATGGCGTATCAGTCAAAATAACCTCATTTTATTGTGACAAAATCTGCCTCTGTTTGTCAAACCAAGTCCTGAATAACTTTTGAACGGTTTGACCGATTTGGCGAAATAAATGTTTACATCTAATTTAGCATTTCCGCTATGAAATAAACCATAGTTTGTCCAACGTATTCACGATGGCAAAAATTTGCAGACGCCAAAAATTCGTTTACTATTCCCAGGTATGAGTTTGTGTCATTTGAGTTTCTTCGAAGATGAACATATGATGCAATCATTCTAAAATGAACTGGCCAAACGATGATAAAACGATTTGAGCATTTTCAGAAAGGTTTCCCGCGAAATCATCCATAACCCTGAATATTTCATTGAAATATGTCGCAGTATCTAAATTCAATTACAGAGCAACCTTCGGTTCATTGAAATTGACAGATAATTTATTGCCTAGCATATCGACAAATTCCGAAACCGAGTTTGACTCACCCGGTGCAACTTAAGGCCCCATTTACATTATGCCGGTACGAAACGAATACGGCATAAAACTGTGCCTATATGTTAATCTGTTTAACTGGAATCGCCGTTTACACTATACCGGTACAAAATGAATACGATAGGTTTTGACCATGCACAGAGCGAGAATTTGTCACGGCGCATACTCTCGTTTGCCAAATTATCGTCTAGGTATGAATACGACATTAAATGATGCCATATTCACCGTTTACACTATGCCGGTTGACCGACGAAGCCAGTTAGCATCCCCTGTTTATTTCGTGCCGTATTCAAGTAAAAGCTATGCCGGCTTTGTGTAAACGGAAGGCAAATACTGCACAATTTCATGCCATATTCGTGTCGATGTGGTTGTCACCAGGGGGGGGGGGGTAACTTAAGTTTCCCCTTAAATGCCCATAAATCCGGGAAAATCCGAAAAATTACACATAATTCCACAGAAAGGGAAAAATATACCCTTAAAATGATCTGTTACCAAAAATCATACCCATAATTCCGGAAATTATCAAATTGTCTTCAAAATGATACCCATAAATCCAGATTCTATCATAAAAAAGGTACCCTCAAAAATGGCACAACCGCGTACCATGGAGTACCTATCATTTGAAGAGCCAGAGAAGTAAAGAGACGCTAAATACAAATAGCAACAATTTCAATCTTGCTTTCTAACAAGAATATCTAAAGTCAAAATATTTACAAGGTGATTTGAATGAATGCGTTACTTCTACAGACGTCAAAATGAATAACCCAAAGGCCTTTCTACACATAATCTGTAAGATGCCACTGCGTACTCAAAGTCATCGTTATGAAACAATTAGCCCCCTGGTTGGCATTTCTTCAGTTTGGTGTGCTTGACTGATTGTGTTAGATCTCTCTGAAGTCTGCTAAAGCCTCGGGGGGGGGGGGAGGGGTACTTCACTATCGGGTCAGACGGGGATGTGCGCCAGTTTAGGTAGTTTTTGGCCTAAAAATTGTGGGAATGGGGTATGCTTTTTCTGGAAATTTTCTGTGATTGGGGTTAACTGTTATACTAATGATTCTGGTAATGGGTGTTGAATGTCCCCATTGATTCAGAACAGATTTGTTCTGCTTGTAACCATAACTGAGACGAAATCCGTTCTTTCGCCTTGAAATTGAATGCCAATTAACGTTGAATTGTTCTTTGTTACTTCTTCAAAATTCTGGGATTGGTATCAATATCTGACCTATATTCTGGGATAGAGTATCATATTTTGACCAAAATTCTGGGCTTGGGTCATAACAGAAATTCTGGCGCTGCACACCCCTGTATGAATTTATAGTGAAGTACCCCCCCCCCCCCAGGGACTAAAGCTTCTGTTTTCGAAGCAGGAGGCTCAGGGCTCAGACGAATATTCTGCGCCAACGAGATAGACAGTTAGTAAAATCGAACACTGGTACCTACGGTTCAAAGTAAAGGAGAGCTTGATTCCCCATACCAAAAGTTTGTTAAACTTCGATTCTGTGGCTTGGAATACCAGTTTACTGTCTGTTAAAAAACCACCCTATTTCAAATGCTTATCAAAAATCCTGATAAGGCATCAGCGCAATTAGAGCCCCTGAGGTAGCCTCGGAAGTAAACTCAACTAACATATTGAATATTTCTTTACATCTAGTATTGAGTTCAGGGATACTTTGCAATATTTCTGGGATAAGCATTGAACAAAATGGCTCACACTGAATCTAGAAGCTTGGCTTGCTTTTTGGTACATTGAGATATATAACTTTTGGCTAAATCCTGACTTCAGGAGGAAAGTATGTACCTAAAATGACGAAAATCTCAAAATCATATTTCCAAAGTCACTAGGATGATTGAATAAAATGTTAGAAATTGGTTGCAAAACTTTTCCTGCACGAGCTTTTCCTTTTCCTTTCGTCTGGTCTTTAAGCCTATAGTTTAAAGATCGTTGTTCTGCCGAGTCGAATCGAACAATATTAAAAACGGCAAAATTTGCCATGTCTAAAAATCTGATTGAAACATCTTTTTTGCCATGTTGGATTGAAATTGAAATGGTTAAAGTTGCCATTTTTCAAAATGCACATGCGCAGTGGCTCACACGTAGAAACCGCGGACCATGGCCTAGAATTGATCAATTAAACGCGGCAGAAATACAATGTTTAAATCAAGTCGTGTTTCGGCCGTTTGATACGACAGAGCTGGTGAACGTGAACTCCTGCCGTTTTATCTGTTCAAAACGGCAGGTGATTTAAAGATTGTTTTTATGACAAATTTAATGGATAGTTAGAAGTTTCTAGGAGCATCTATCAAATTCGACACAACACGGCAAAAAACGATGTTTAAACTGGGCCTAACGATTAAAATCAAGAACTATCTTTACAGTTGGCAACTGTCAACGGTCTATACAGTTCAGACCCACCGGTAATCGCTGTTCTTGTAACGGTTTATTGGTCATCTACGCCATCATAGGCCCTATGAATGAAACCGCCAAAACAGAAAGTTTGCACAATGCTACAAAATCTGGTCGTTCTTTGGAAATATTTCTTCATTATCATGATTGCATATCCATGCCTAATTACATCGGCCTCTTCGATTAGATAGTGCTTAGACGATTAGATAGCGAACGCAAGAACGGCTGTCCACAAATTACGCCTGCAACAAACTTAGATGATGCTACCACATTTCATCAGGCATTTGAAAGACTTCTTCTTCATCATCATCAACATCTCCACATCTGAGTGCATCGGCCTTTTTTTTCAAATAATGCTTAACAACAAAAGCCAGAACTGCTGTCCACAAATTACGCCTGCAACAAACTTAGATGATGCTACCACATTTCATCAGGCTTTGGAAAGACTTCTTCTTCATCATCATCAACATCTCCACATCTGAGTGCATCGGCCTTTTTGTTCAAATAATGCTTAACAACAAAAGCCAGAACTGTTGTCCACAAATTACGCCTGCAGCAAACTTAGATGATGCTACCACATTTCATCAGGCATTGGAAAGACTTCTTCTTCATCATCATCAGCATCTCCACGTCTGATTGCATCGGCCTTTTTGTTCAAGTAGTGCTTAACAACAAACACCACAACTGCAGTCCGTAAATTACGCCTGCATCAAGCTTAGATGATGCTACCACATTTCATCAGGCATTGGAAAGACTTCTTCTTCATCATCATCAGCATCTCCACGTCTGATTGCATCGGCCTTTTTGTTCAAGTAGTGCTTAACAACAAACACCACAACTGCAGTCCGTAAATTACGCCTGCATCAAGCTTAGATGATGCTACCACATTTCATCAGGCATTGGAAAGACTTCTTCTTCATCATCATCAGCATCTCCACGTCTGATTGCATCGGCCTTTTTGTTCAAGTAGTGCTTAACAACAAACACCACAACTGCAGTCCGTAAATTACGCCTGCATCAAGCTTAGATGATGCTACCACATTTCATCAGGCATTGGAAAGACTTCTTCTTCATCATCATCAGCATCTCCACGTCTGATTGCATCGGCCTTTTTGTTCAAGTAGTGCTTAACAACAAACACCACAACTGCAGTCCGTAAATTACGCCTGCATCAAGCTTAGATGATGCTACCACATTTCATCAGGCTTTGGAAAGACTTCTTCTTCATCATCATCAGCATCTCCACTTCTGATTGCATCGGCCTTTTTGTTCAAGTAGTGCTTAACAACAAACACCACAACTGCAGTCCGTAAATTACGCCTGCATCAAGCTTAGATGATGCTACCACATTTCATCAGGCATTGGAAAGACTTCTTCTTCATCATCATCAGCATCTCCACGTCTGATTGCATCGGCCTTTTTGTTCAAGTAGTGCTTAACAACAAACACCACAACTGCAGTCCGTATATTACGCCTGCATCAAGCTTAGATGATGCTACCACATTTCATCAGGCATTGGAAAGACTTCTTCTTCATCATCATCAACATCTCCACGCCTAATTGCATCGGCCTTTTTGTTCAAATAGTGCTTAACAACAAACGCCAGAACTGCTGTTCCGCAAATTGCACCGGCAACGATGCTGCCAACAGCAACTGCCAGTCCTGATGTGCGCTCTGATGTTGTGGCGAAACCAGGCAACTGGAGAGAAAATAAGAATAACAAAATATGAAGGGGCGTCGAGGAAAACGATATATCTGGTTCGAACTGAAGATGTTTTTATTCACAAGAAGAGGCATATCGCTTCCAGCAGTATCGGGAAATTTCCCTGGAATTTCCTCTTTAGTACCGAGAATTCGCTGAATGTCAATAGATATCATTTTTCTCGCAGAAGTCGCGTGCGTTTGTTAAGGGAGAGATACACCCATGACTTTTTGTTTTGGTTCGAGATTATTTCCACTCAGTGAAATTTTCCGAGTGGACTAGAGATCAATTGTTGACGAGAGAAAATGTCGCTTTAAATCTGAACAGAATGTTACTCATGCCAAACATTTTATTTTGTAAAATTCCGTCCGTTTAGAAAATTCCACCTTGTGGAAATCAGCCTTAAGCTGTGCATAGAGTGGATATAGGACATAGTAGAAAAGTTGCTGTGTTAGAAAAAAAGACTTTCAAGCAACATGCTTTGTTAAAAAATTTTTGCAGTGCAATTCGAAGTTTGAGGCCGAAATCAAAGCAAGCCTTACTTTGGTCGTATGGAACACATATTTTGGCATATCTACCTCTTTTATGACTATGATCTATGAAGTAGAAGAAGTGGATTGTTTGTTATTGGCTGGCCTTCCTATTGGCTTTCTGAGACTTCTGGTATAAGCAACACAAGGACTAACGGAAGACATTTTTCTCCAAGAAACAAAGCTCAATAGTTACGAATCCAAAAATTACTACTTAGAAAACTTTTCATACAAACTTATGGAACTATCGAATATGGTGATATCAAGCTAAACTTGGCAAAAGCATTGACCCAGCTCATGCAACTTCTCCGTAAAAAGGCGCTTTGGACCAGCATGCTTGGCATGTGCCATATTTCATATTGTTCGTGTATCCATTCCTGACTGGGGAGGGTAATCCTTCAACATGAGTGCTGGATTTAAGAGGGCCTCTCATAAGAAATCGAGACCCATAGTGCTAAAACCTGGTTGCAATTTAAAACCTATCAATGAGTTGCAAGTAGAGAAAAGAACAGAAAGTGATCTCTTTGTTGTTGCTGGACCATAAAAATAGCGACGACGGGTGACAACAAAGAGGCCACAAAAGAGATTCATTCGCTAAGCATGCCGGTTGCAAAGGCGCCTTTAAGCTATTCAGTAAATTTTACTTACTTGAGATTTCTTCTCTTTACTAGTAATGACTGCACTTTTTGCTGATTGTGAGTTATCAAATTCCGTACTGTTCTGACAAACTGCTCCATTTGTTCCACAAGCCCCTAAAGCCCAAAACAGAATTGATTTAGCTTCAGACAAAACGATGTCTTGCCATAAAAAACAAATTCCACTTGAACTTCATTCAACTTCATTACACAGCCAAATAATAAGGCAGCTCAAATATGAATATATAAATATTAACAATCTTGAAGACATCACAAGTGACAGAAGTAAATGGAAAAAGCGGGGGGGGGGCACTGCACATATTTTGGGTACAGGGACATGCCATCAGGAAGGGTATCGATTTTCGCAATTTTTGGCATAAGGAGCGGTATCGATTTTCACGATTTTGGTATAAGGAACGGTATCGACTTTTAAGATTTTGGTATTAGGTACGGTATCGATATACTTTTTCGGAAAATTGGCATAAGGTCGGGTATACATTTTCGAAAAATTGGTATAAGAAACGGATTTTTGAAGCTTCGATGGCATGTCCCCGACAAAAACCTGGTAAAATACCCCCGGGGGAAGATATTGTTGCAAATTGTATTAACTATGAAACAGCAATACGTAGAAGAGGCAGAAAACTACCCGGAAAGACTTACCAAATTCATAAAAGCAGTAATATATCTTGGTATTCCACCGTCCTTTCTTCACATCATATGGTACAATAAAACTATTATCATTTCTATTTGCTTTATCTTCATCATCCCATTGCACAAACTCTGAAATCACTTTTGCACCAGTAACTTTTTGGCATTCGGTTGATCCAAAGGCTAGCAGGTAAAATGGCTGTGCCAAAGGTAATGGGATGGGTACCTTTCAAGAGAAAAGATAATTTCATTCATCAAGAGACTATGACACGAAGAGGCATATAAACTAAAACCCTCGTATAAGCCGCATATAAACATTAACACAAAAGGGTTTGCATTAACCATTTTTTTCAAAGAAAAGAGAATTCTATTCATCAAGAAACTATGACACGAAAAAGCATATAAACTATAACCTACGTATTAGCTGCATATACCGTAAAAGCTCTATCAAGCCCCCCTCTCTCTATTAAGCCTTTTTTTTTTTTTTTTTTTTTTTTTGGCTGTGCCAAAGGTAATGGGATGGGTACCTTTCAAGAGAAAAGATAATTTCATTCATCAAGAGACTATGACACGAAGAGGCATATAAACTAAAACCCTCGTATAAGCCGCATATAAACATTAACACAAAAGGGTTTGCATTAACCATTTTTTTCAAAGAAAAGAGAATTCTATTCATCAAGAAACTATGACACGAAAAAGCATATAAACTATAACCTACGTATTAGCTGCATATACCGTAAAAGCTCTATCAAGCCCCCCTCTCTCTATTAAGCCCCCAACTTATATCAAATTCCAGAGGTTACCAAAGATTTTCCATTTATTGAGCTAAAAAGGTTGCATGTTAATTCTGATATGGTTTGAGAGCAAACTGTGTCGAATTCGTGTGTTTAACTCTTAAAATTGTATGTTTAATCCACAAAATATGGTGTGTCCAAAATTTAATAAGCCCCCCGGGGGCTTAATAGAGCTTAATACGGTAAACCTCAACACAAGCAAATTTGATTTAACCATCTTTTCTTATGGAGAGTAGATAGTAAACGTATGAGAATTTATTGCAAAATTGGATATTTTTTGGAGCGAAATAACAAAAACTTTACTTTGTGGGTGAAATAATCAAGGTAACGATCAGCTGTGCAAATCATTATGTAAGATTTTAACATGTGATCTGCGAAAGTAGTGAAATTTTGGGACTGCTGCAATAGAAAGGCTATCTCAATTCTGAAAATATCGCAAAGTGATTCAGGAGAAAATTGTGGAGGAAACAAAACTATTCATCTGGTTCTGGCTATGAACGGCACTTGACAATTCCTTTAACAGCAATCTTATTAAGCACTTTGTGTACCATGGCACCATTCCATTTTGGCAGACGCTAGCAACCTATGTTCTGCTAAAGACTACAATAGAAGAAGGAACATACTCTCTTATCCCCATCCGTTCTACAACATGTGTAAATCAAAGTATCTTTTTCATAAATTCCAGCTGGAACATATCCTTGATATAAACTTTCAGCATCAATCATCTCGTCATTTTCATCATCCCAGANAATTTGATTTAACCATCTTTTCTTATGGAGAGTAGATAGTAAACGTATGAGAATTTATTGCAAAATTGGATATTTTTTGGAGCGAAATAACAAAAACTTTACTTTGTGGGTGAAATAATCAAGGTAACGATCAGCTGTGCAAATCATTATGTAAGATTTTAACATGTGATCTGCGAAAGTAGTGAAATTTTGGGACTGCTGCAATAGAAAGGCTATCTCAATTCTGAAAATATCGCAAAGTGATTCAGGAGAAAATTGTGGAGGAAACAAAACTATTCATCTGGTTCTGGCTATGAACGGCACTTGACAATTCCTTTAACAGCAATCTTATTAAGCACTTTGTGTACCATGGCACCATTCCATTTTGGCAGACGCTAGCAACCTATGTTCTGCTAAAGACTACAATAGAAGAAGGAACATACTCTCTTATCCCCATCCGTTCTACAACATGTGTAAATCAAAGTATCTTTTTCATAAATTCCAGCTGGAACATATCCTTGATATAAACTTTCAGCATCAATCATCTCGTCATTTTCATCATCCCAGAATATCCATCCTAAAGGAAATAGGTAAGGAATTAGAAAAAACTGTTACCATGAAACCCGCGTATAAGCCGCACTTCTTTCCTTCAAATCTAGCAAAAGCGGTCAATGCATCTTCTATTTGATTTAATTACTTAAAACGAACTTCAAGTGCTTTCCTACAATTTCTTATTGGCAATCTTTGATGTCTTTGATATTTTTAGAATTGCATCTTTCTTGTTTCATAAATTGACGTCACGCTTGTAGTGCATTCAAATCAAAATTAATAGAGAAGGCACGATCTTGTGCTCGGCTGCGCTGAAAAGTGTGAAATTGTTTCACGAAATTCATCCGTCGTTATCGGTGTAATAATCTAGCCTTTATTTTTTAGAAATCTGGGTACCTTAACTGTTTATGCTACCTAAAGTCACAAGGATGCATTCAAACTCCACTCACCGTCTTTGGGTACAATTTAGCCCATAACGATATATACACTACTGTCCAGAGGACCCATCATTATAATATATTCTAGCATAACGATACATACAGTACTGTCCAGAGGACCCATCATTATAGTACAAAATTCACCTCACCTTCTTTGAGTCCCGATGGACAATTCGGTCCATAACGATATATACAGTTGTGTCCAGAAGGCCAATCTCCTGATCCATCATTATAATCTATTCTAGTAAAAAATTCACCTCACCTTCTTTGAGTCCTGATGGACAATTTGGTCCATAACGATATATACAATATTGTCCAGAGGGCCAGTCTCCTGATCCATCATTATAATCTACTTTAGTACAAAATTCTTGTCTCACTCCATGCTCATTCACTGATCCTGATAAATGATACGATTTTGATTTCTTATTTGAGTTCAAAACATTCTCTGAGTCCTGGTATCTCATTCCTTCTTGCCATTCTGGTGGACAGCCCGTTATAGGTCTGGGCAAGGAGTATGTTCCTTCTGGCCAATCAGCCATTGCTGTTGAAAGAATGCAAAACATATTCTGATAAATTTGGTTAAGTAGCTTGACTAGATCAGTTGATGCAAAGCCGCGGTCAAACGGTGCCAACTTCACCCAACAGCAAACAGCATAATCAGTAATGTGATTTTAGCGTACGCTCCTTTTTATAAGAATAATGTTTATAAGAATATTCAAGCTCAGAATCATCCAATTTTTAAGAATACTATAAGAATATTGCTCAGCCTCAGCTCGCATATTTGTGTCGCATTTTCAGCCGTTGCCTGTTTTGCGATGTTCATAACAGAGAATCGCATTACCGACATACCTCGTTTTTTCAAAAAGTGGTTTCTATTTGAGGGCCACTATTTCCACATCAAATTTGGAAAAGAATAAGAATACGTTAAGAATATATTCAGGCTCAAAACGAAAATTTCTAAAGAATATCGAGGGTGGAAAAAATTGAAAGTATTGTTATAAAAGAGAGTTTAATACCTAATGTGATCTTATTTCAATTTGTATCAATTTTACAGCGAATATTTCAGCAATAAACTGTATCAGCAGCAAATGAATTGGCAAACGATTTCACGAAATATCAACGTTACTTACCTTTTCCTTGGAGAGCTGCAGCCATTATAAACATCCATTGGAGAATCATGAGGCTATACTTGGCACGGGACTTGGCATTTCTTTTCAAAGTTCATCAAATCAAAACAAAGTCTTGATGTCTCTACCGATCAATACCACTCATTCTTGCATCAAAATCCATTGCGAGCGTCAACAAATCTTGCATTCGGCTACTTCAAATATGTATCATTCTCGGGAAATAGAATCACGACAAAGTATTCTAATTAATTGGAATTTAGGAGGAAATTTCTAATGAAATTAAACCGCGCTAATTAAATATTGATGTGAAACCATTTCAGTGCGTAGTGAAGTGAAGCCGCTACATGCTTTGCGCTTCATTGCACACGATCGTATACGCTTATTATCACGAGTATTTGATCATGTGATAATGAAATGGTAAATGATTTATTTGTGATTAAATTATAGCTCTGTCTGTCTATCAGGATTCAAGACATTTTAAGGTTTAATCATGTCATCAATGTTTATGAAACGGCATTAAATACTGGACACAATAGGACTGAGTATAAAGAAAATCAAATTCCATGATAACCTGTTAAGTATGGACCAATCAAATTTCGTGTAGGCAGGCTGCGCAGCAACGTTCCTGATTGAGATGCTTTATAAAAACAATGTGATACGTTACTGTATTGAGATGAAAGATGACATACAGTAGTGTCCTGCATATAAGAAACACAAATTTAAGAAACACAGACCCTGATTTTCAAAATAATACCCTATTTTATAAGAAACTTGCTCAGGTCTGAAAAAAGCTTGTTTCGTGTTTAAAAACTATGGATTGAAACCTTGGAATTGTTCAGCTTTCCAGTTGTAATGAACTGTACCTATTCAAATGAAAAAAGAATTTTGTATGCAAAAAGCACCTTCCTGGAATAACTGTAGCATTTTCTGGAAGTGAAAATTTACAAATACAATTCAGAATAATAATCATCAGTAGAGATAATGTCTGGTTCAACAGTATATGATTTTTGTAATAAGAAACTTTGCCCTGATTTGCAAGTTTATCTCATTTTATAAGAAACGCATCAGACCTGAAATTGAAAAAGTTGTTTCTTGTATGCGGGACACTACTGTACTCGTGTACTTATAGGCTACGAGAAAATTTGATGTGTGAACGAATCCGCAAAATTTTATCCGGCAGCTAAACTTTTTTTTCGTCATGCATATCCAAGATCAACTCATTCAAAAATCAATTCAACAGAACAAGAACTACGGTCCTAAGGGCAGCTAATCATGAATTGATACATTGGAAAACCAAATCTTGAGTCATGAGTTTTAGAGACTTTTCCGTGGAGTCTCAGCCAACAATTCCACATCAATTACTTTTGATTAACGATAAGATTTCTCTCTGGGAAAAGCAACTTTGTTACAGAGTTCGAATAGACTGATCTGTAGAAATTTAACAGCTGCAATTTCGTTTCGCAGCATTGTTGAAAACAAGGTATTTCATAAAAGTTATGAGATTCGGCAGTTGAAACGATGACTGGGATCTGTAAATATACAGGGTGTCCCAAAAATATTGTGCCCCGTTTGTCTGAAGATTGCGACAAAACGGCAAAAGATTCTCACCAAACTTTTGCACGATGGTGCTCTTCAGATGTTCAATTAAAGTTTGCCACCATCCCCGTAA
>REGL01000011.1:72414-82575 GCA_004194395.1 Aurelia aurita complex sp. Pacific | reverse complement strand
GGGGGGGGGGGGGCCTAGCCACCAGGGGGCCCGGGGCCTGTGGGGGCCCGCAAAATAAGATATGTATTTCTTCTTTGTTGTAGTTTTCTTTCAGGAACATTTTCAGGCCCGCGGGCCCACTGAGATTCTAAATATAATCTAAAAGCAGCATTTTACCAGTGCATAGGAGGGTGTGGCCCAAGGATAAAAGGGCGTAGTCCACAAAATTTTCCGGCACCGGGAGCCCCGTTCCATCTCTGCCCCTGTGGCCCGGGCCCTCTCTCCACGGCCCTGCCCAGGAGACTTCTTAGTTTCAGATTCAGGATTTCTTGTAACATCTCATGTCCTTCCACTTGTTTCAGAAAGAATGTTTGGATGAATTTTTTGTTCAAATTACGGTAAAATGAATCACATTCTTCTGCCTGCCGATACTGAAAACAGTTCATTGCAACTCACAGAATATCTGTTATTAGCAAACTGGCGATTTTCTTTGAGCGAGACGAATTAAAAAAAAGGCCCTAAGTCAGATTGTATCTAACAACTAACCAGTAACATCAACACTAACGGGTGGCCCAAAAAAAAGTTCACGAGCTAAATCATAACCAGCTCTGTGGACTCTGAAATTACTTGAAAAATGCTTGCATCACTGTTTAGTAGAAAGGCCTGGCTATCTTTTGAGACACTGCATGCTCACTTTAAGCTCTAATAACCATCTGAAAAACCAAATTTGTTTCTTTTAGAGGGTAGTCATAACTTAAAGGGGCTCCGTCGTCAAAATGTAAACAAAACGATGATTTTTTGCAGGTTTTTTAAATTTTTATTAACGGTCACTTTTTGGTGGCTTGGGTGAAGCCACCAAACAAACTGCAGAGAACAATGGATGAACAATGGATAATCCCCGACACGTGCGAGTTTACGGATTTGTTTACTGTTTGACGACGGAGTCCCTTTAAAATGAAGAAGCTGCATCTCACAAGAAAGCTAAGCCCGTCAGCTACATGCAAATATCTTCTTATAAAACAAACTTCACGAGCTAGATCGTATATAACTTCATCAATTAAAGGGAATGTAAGCATATAAGAGTGGCTCGAGCCACTTGCGGTCAAATTCTAGCCTATCAGAGATCGCTATTTCTTGTTGACATAGATCAGTTACCCAAATATGGTGCGGCACGTGTTACGGCCTATTGCCTTGGTAAGGTTATTTCTACTAAGGGCTTAAAGGCAATCTGTCCCCTTCGATGAATGAAAATAAAATCGATAAAGATCTCTATTGCATATTCCAGAAGTTGGTGTTAATTCGCTTTGTCCAAAGAAATCAGGGTCATAGAGACTCAGTGATGCATGAATTTAGCTGCACCGTAAATAAGGTAAATAAAGCAGTAACCAAGGTCAGAACAATAGGGGACAGATTGCTTTTACACATGCTTAGATTCCCTCTAAGCAAATGTAATTCGTTCTTCATTTGGGACTTTTGCCAAATCTTTCAGGGAGGGCATCATTTTATCCACACCAAAACAACCAAAGGGAAACGTTTTCATCCTAACACCTAATACCAAAAGGAAGGATACGCCAAATGACGCACTACTTTAATGGAGATGGTGATGTGTTTTCTATTGAATCATGACGTAGTCAAACTGAATCCTGACCTCGCTTAATCCGATGAACTATCTTTGCAATGAAGCTCTGGAAAAAACAAGGCTACGTTCCAAACCCTTGTAATATCAAACTGTTTTTTCGTTTGTTTCATCCCTTAGGTGTCGTATCGTGTGACTGGGTGATCCATAGAAACTTTCTGAAAAATCAGTAATCATTCTTTAAAGACCAAAGACCAGCAGCCTTTGCCGTTGTTTGTTTTTGTTTTTGTGAATTTCGTACCATCAGTTATTCGGGAAGTTGNACTACTTTAATGGAGATGGTGATGTGTTTTCTATTGAATCATGACGTAGTCAAACTGAATCCTGACCTCGCTTAATCCGATGAACTATCTTTGCAATGAAGCTCTGGAAAAAACAAGGCTACGTTCCAAACCCTTGTAATATCAAACTGTTTTTTCGTTTGTTTCATCCCTTAGGTGTCGTATCGTGTGACTGGGTGATCCATAGAAACTTTCTGAAAAATCAGTAATCATTCTTTAAAGACCAAAGACCAGCAGCCTTTGCCGTTGTTTGTTTTTGTTTTTGTGAATTTCGTACCATCAGTTATTCGGGAAGTTGTGCAGAGCAAGTCGCTGACTTTGTGCAAAGCATGCTGGTCTTTGTAATCTCTTTAAGTCACCAACTGATCATTACTTTATTTCTTCAGGATAGCGATGATGAAACTGTGGCATGAAAAACCATGTTCTGGACAATAGTATTTCACAAATATCGCATTTTAGTTAAAAGGCTATATTTTTCAATTTCCATATGCAAAGTTTTGTCAAGGACACAAACAACCACTTTGAAAGTTACTCGAGAGCACCCAAATCCCTTCTGTACGTGTCTGCTTTTAATAGTTATGTTTGTTTGTAATTATGCGGTGTCTTAAGGAAGCTGGCAACCAAATAATAAACTTTACATTCCCTTTCTTGGCGCTACATTTTTCTCCATTTTTTCTGCAGTTTGTTTGGTGGCTTCACCCATGCCACCAAAAAATGCTCGTTAAAAATCCACTTATATCCAAGCAATCGTAAGAGATATGAATGTTTGGATTTTTCTTCTGTGAAGTGCAAAGATCTATCTTCAAAATGATGCTTCATTTTCGAAAAAACAGGTAAACGTCTGTGTGATATTGCCAATCAAAAACTTCAAAATCACCATTTCGACANTAAACTTTACATTCCCTTTCTTGGCGCTACATTTTTCTCCATTTTTTCTGCAGTTTGTTTGGTGGCTTCACCCATGCCACCAAAAAATGCTCGTTAAAAATCCACTTATATCCAAGCAATCGTAAGAGATATGAATGTTTGGATTTTTCTTCTGTGAAGTGCAAAGATCTATCTTCAAAATGATGCTTCATTTTCGAAAAAACAGGTAAACGTCTGTGTGATATTGCCAATCAAAAACTTCAAAATCACCATTTCGACAGAAATTCGGAGACGGAGGCCTTATAAATTCATCATAATTTGTGACCAAATCATCAAATACTTTTCATGGACCTTTGCGTGAGAAATGTTAACAAACAGCTACAGGGTGTCCCAAAAAATTGTGCCCCGTTTGCCAAGAGATTGCAACAAAAGGACAACAGATTCTTGCAAAACCTTTTATGATGTTGCTCTTCAGATGTTCAAATAACGTTTGCTGCCATCCCCGCAAAAATCTGTTGACAAATGATTGAGCTATGACCTTCAGAAGACCAAATTTTCCTGATGACTGAAACCAGCTGTCGGCCATTTTGTCTTACTATTTGCAGTGATAAGTAGCTTCACGTGAGGTAAGACATTATTTCTGTGAGGTCAGAAATAGTGGAACTCTCTGAGGATTGTCGGAATTTTCATGAGAGCTATGACATTGGAGGTTGCTGTTTCATTTTCCATCCATGAAGCTATTCATCGCTGCAAAATAGTAAGACAAAATGGCTGACCGCTGGTTTCAGTCACCGGGCAATTTGGTCTCGCGATGGTCATAGCTCCATCATTTTTCAACGGATTCTTATGGGGATGGTAGCAAACTTTAATTGAATATCTGAAGAGCAATATCATGCAAAAATTTGGCGAGAATCTTTTGCCGTTTTGTCGCAATCTTCAGGCAAACGGGACACAATTTTTTGGGACACCCTGTACAGAAACGCGAGCATATACTGAATAAAGAAACGCATCAATGGGTGGTAGAATTTCTACATATTCAAGATATCATATTCATTTATCTTTTACTTGCTAACTTATGTATTAATTTACACAAACTAAACTTCCATATTTACAACAGGGTATTTAAAACTTCATAAATTAGGCCCCTTTCTAATATATTCAAACCAAACTTAAGGCTACTACGGTAAAATCTGCATTTAAATAAAAACCGTTTTTGATCTCTGCCTTGCAAAGATTCTTGATTCTGAGTTCTAAAATGTAAGAGTAGTGCAAATAAGAGGGCACATTACGATACAAATACAATACCAACTACCGGGTGAGCCAGAAAAAAGTTTCCACTTTCGAAAATTCGAAATTCGAAAATTCGAAAAAAGCACCACAAATACTTCCTGGATTTGAATGATTCAAATTCTAGTTAAAAGCCAAAAGATCAAGGTATTTTTCTGATTTTTATCGTCTTCTTACGAGCACTGCAAAGATAGGTAAATTCAACTTTACAAAAAATTTTGTGTTTTCAAAATGACTGAAAAAGGGCCTAAAACACTTGATCAAATCGTTAGGATTCTCCTCACACAGAACAATCCACACGGGCGTTTCACCTCTCTCAAGAGTAATAAGACATAGATTCTCAGACAGATACTAAAGATTTTCAATCCCATGGCAATAAATCTGCAGAGGATATCTCTCGCCTATGAGATATTGCTTTTTCTCTGTTGTTCTGAGCGATGAATCTATATGATTTGATCATGTGTTTTGAATTGAAAAAATTTTTCCAATGCTTGTAACAAGGCGAGAAAAATCACAAAAATACTTCAATCTTTTCGCTGTGAAGCAAATATTGATTCATTCCAATCCTTACAGTACTCTTGATGCTATGAATTTTCAAAAATGGGAACTTTTTTCTGGCTCACCCGGTACATGCTTTGTGCATCTAGCAATTTGAAACATCTTTCTAAAGCATGTGTAGGTGCGCAAAAGAGTTTAAACGTTTGAAAATTCATAGCGGCTAGATTACTCGATGCAATGAAATGAATCAAATTCGGTNGAATCTATATGATTTGATCATGTGTTTTGAATTGAAAAAATTTTTCCAATGCTTGTAACAAGGCGAGAAAAATCACAAAAATACTTCAATCTTTTCGCTGTGAAGCAAATATTGATTCATTCCAATCCTTACAGTACTCTTGATGCTATGAATTTTCAAAAATGGGAACTTTTTTCTGGCTCACCCGGTACATGCTTTGTGCATCTAGCAATTTGAAACATCTTTCTAAAGCATGTGTAGGTGCGCAAAAGAGTTTAAACGTTTGAAAATTCATAGCGGCTAGATTACTCGATGCAATGAAATGAATCAAATTCGGTCTGACAGCCGAATAACCAAAGTATCTTTTGATTTCTCTCGCGCTCTTAAGAGGACTGAACATATAGGTAAATTAAACATCACGAAAATGCACTGTTTGTTTGCAAAATGGCCGAAAAGGGGCCTAAAACACTTATCAAATCGTTAATAAACTGCTCAAACCGAATATCCGTAGGATCGAGAAAAATTTGATGTTTATTTAAAAATTCATCTCTCATAAATCGTTTGATAGATTTAACGAAATTGCATAATGTTCTGCGTGAGAGATTCCTTACACTTTGATCGAGTGTTTTAGGCCCTTTTCAACCAATTATCCACCAATGAATTTTGCTAAAGTTGAATTTACCTAATTCCTTGCTCATAAAAACTCGAGCAAAATCTCATAATTATTTCATTCTTTCTGTTATCAAGCGAAATTCAATTCATCCAAATCAATCCAGTATTTTAGGTACTACGCTTTTTCAAACGCCAGAACATTTTTTGACGCCCCAGGATACAAGTGGCTCAGGCCCCTTTATTTGAGGCCTGTCAACTTTTAACCTGTTATTATATGTCAGTACTTTCTGTTGACATAATGTAGATAAGTTACCCAAACATAGTTTGGCGTGTTTCAAGGACAAATACTGTCTTTGCAAGGCTTCTTCTATCAAAGATTTCTGTATGCTTCAATTTACAAATTTCAGAAAAGTTTCCACAAAACTTTTAGTTCAAAGGTTCTTATACGCAGACTTCGCAACCGAAATCAGCATTACTTTAAAATCTAACGTCTATCACATGGTTTTCTCAATAGAGAAAACCTTACATAATTGCAATGTCTCCAAGCTTTGCAAAATGCAATCAAATACATTGGAAGACAACCGCAATGAACTTATAACATAAATCGCATATAAACAAGCTAATTTCACTTAATACACTTTGGATGTAACTTAGCGACACTTGACAACTATTCAGCTGCTGCCACAGTATTCCTTGTAATCCAGAGTAAGGTAAAAAAGATGGGTTATTCTTGGTGTAAACAAGGGTAAAAAGTAAAAGCTTATGAGACCATAATACGATTTCGAGGTTCGAGTATAACTAACAAGTTATAAGGCTCCATGGGAATATCATAAAACAAGATGGTCTAATAGCTTCAGCTCGGATGTAGAGTCTTAGCTGACTTGCGCCAGTGAGATTACAAAATCGAACCATAAGAGTGTTTTACGGTCAATTTAGCTTCCTAAGGACCCATCGCAAACGACCATCCTTTTTTATATAAATTCTCTTAAAGTGTACAATTTACTAACAAACAATAACATTACAAGACGACAGTACAAGGAGCATTAAAACACATAACAACCATGCGGGCAAATGAATGCAAAAATAATAGACTGACAAGGAACTATACGAAAAGAATAACCAATCTACAAGTGAACCCCCCCTTACACAACGAACCTTCAAGCAAACCTTAAATAAGTCCAGATCTCATTAAACAAGGGGTTCACTGAACCGAGAATAGACTTTTTAGCTATTCTACAAAAGAGTTTGGATCGAGCGTTATTTTTATACATTTATATACGTGAGGTTCGATAGAGTGGCGATAGAGCTTCTATCACTATAGTGTATTGTGCACATTCAAAAATTCTACAAAATGTAGCATATATCGTTCGATTCTGATTTTTCAGAATAGCTAAAAGGTCTATTAAGCTTTAACGACGATCCTTAGTGCCAAATGAACAGCAAAGCAAAATTAACTAACAGACTAGAAACGACTTCATGTCATACAAAAGCCGATTTTGAGGCTGCAAAAAATCATGGTTAGCCAAATTCCTTGAAAGATAAACATTTAGTCAAGTGGGAAGTTATCATTAGAAGAGGTCTGTACTTTTAGAAGAGGTCTGTACTGGGATGCAACTGTTTCTCATTTGCCATGCGTCGTAACTGGTCCTATCCTGACAATGATAAATTATCATTTCAAATATTTAACGAGGGTAGCCCTTCAGCAATGCTGATTTTCATGGAGCCCTCCACTAAAACATTTACAAAATTAAATACTATCATAACCTAAATTAACCAAATACAATTCATTCTAATATCAATAAAATACCCTATAATCTAAACTATATATTTACAATAAAAGAAAATCCATATGGCAAACACGTTATTTACAACTAGCTTTCCTATCTTCCTATATACATCGTTTAAATCTATTCAGGGAGGATATGCCAGCTTACACTCAGCTGAGAGGAGCATAGGTTCCAAATCTTTAACTCGGCATAAAAAGGTGGGTGTAAAATGCAGTAACCTATTTCTTCTGATTGAATGGCTTGAAAGAAACTTTAGGTACTTATCTATAATTCTACCGTTGGGCTTTCCAGAAATTTGAATATTTTACGAAATTACAGCGTATCTTTACATTTCAAGTCATTTGAAGATGTGACGTCATCAAATTTCTAAATCATAAACCAGATGAGTGACAGACTTTTGCTTTATACCATATTGTAGACCTTCATAAACTATGGTTTTCTCCGAAATTATTTCATGTTGCGTCAAACAGTTTAGATATTACGATAGATTTAAATTTTTTTGAAAATTTTTCTTGGATTTTTGAAAAAGAAGAAAAACACTCTAATTCTGAAACTGTTGGAAAATTCAGAAAAGTCCAACGGTAGAATTATAGAGAATTAGCTAAAGTTTCTTTAAAGTCATTTAGTTCAAAGAAATAGGTCACTGAATTTTACACCAGCCTTTTTAAAGATTTGGAACTTATGCTGCTGAGAGGCTATTCCAAGACCAGGCATTTCTAAACGAAAAATATTTCTGTCCATTTTTGGAGTTTTTTGATAACCTTGGGTCAGTTGCCGTATTCCTAAGGCTCCTAGAGCTTTCCAATATACATTTGTTGTCCCTTGATACTTGCTTTTCTCTGCTTACAAGGACCTACAATCAACTTAACCTTGGAAAGATCTCAAATAAATCAAAATATTTTCCCAAAAGAAACTGAAAAAAGTCGGGAAAACAGAAGAGAAATGGATGGCAGTGTACAGCAAGTTACAGTTTGAGCAAGTTTGTAGCAAGTTTACAATGAGCAAGTTTGCAGCGCCGTCCTAATGTTTTGAAATCGCTTTCTATTTTAGATGCATCTCTGCTCTAAAAGATATATCAAATGAAGCACCTCCTGGTATCCTTCAGGAGAACGAAACAAATTGAAGAGGACAGATGAAGGATTGGAGAAGCAGTGGAGAAATTTATGCAAAATGATTCCATTAGTGTTCAAAACAGAGTGGTAAGTAAAGTAAATCATCAAATATTAATGCTTTCAAGAAATAGCTTCAAACTAAAATCACCCATAACTTTAGATCCGCTTGACCGATTTTTTGTGTGAAATAAATTTTCATATCTAAGTTAATCTTACCTTAGTTTATCTGTTAAATGTAGTTGATTTTATGGAATAAATATATAGACAAATTTACTGGGTGTCCCAAAATGATGTGTCAGTGTTTTCCAAAATGTGCTGTCATGAATGATGTGTTGAGTTGAATTAAGTGCCAATCACTTTGCAGCAAAAAGCCTAGACTTGCCCCCAGTCTATTTCGTCAACTGTGATAAGTCTATCTGGCTGAAAGTAAACTACGAAAATTTCGCTTTTCCCTTATACAATGTTTTGACGAAATAGACTTGGGGCAAGTCTACAGTAAGCCTAACTTAGATGTAGAGATTTGTTTTATTGAAATATGTCGTACCATAACAAGGAATGATTTTGTAAGACCAAAGGTAAGACAGAGTTGCTTTCGTTGACATTTGAATTCAAAGCGATTAGCGATCGCAGACAAAGAAAATCCCCTCAACCAGTAATTCAAAACAAACAAACCCGCAAAATTTTTCTGAAACCCAGGTAGCTAGCTCGCTTGTTGTGCATTCCAGAAGTGGTTTTTAAGAGCAAACATGAGCATATATCGAAAGAAGAAGGATATATCTGCACATCAACCTCGGGAATTTTATTTATTTCGTTCAGAAGCTGAGCAGTAAGTGTTTTTATTACACCCAACAAATAAGAGAATTAAATTGCCTGTCAATCGGCTTTTGAACGACATAACTAAAATGCCCGAGGCAGATATGTAGATATATCTTCCATCTTTCAATCTATCTTCATGTCTGCTCTTAAAAACAATTTCTGGAATGCACAACGAGCGAGCTAGCCACCTGGGTTTCAGAGAAACTTTTGCGGCTTTGCTTGTTTTGAATTACTGGTTGAGAGAATTTCTTTTGTTGTGATCGCTAATCGCTTTCAATGGCGGTGTCAATCAAAAGAAACTCATGCTATTGTCTTACAAAAGCTGTCCTTGTTTCGTACCATTTCAGAACTACGGGCTGCTTTGCTTGAGAGCTATTTTTGAACATAATTCAAAACTCAAACTTTCGAGAAAAGGGAGAACCAATTATTTTAATGGCGTTTTTCCTAAGGGTTGGCTCAAAAACCAAAAGCGAGCATGATGATCCTCCAAGGAGCTAATGAAAAATATGTGCCTCTTACATGTAAATGTATATGAGTTGCTTGCTCAATTTCCATAGAAGATAACGATACTATGTTCACGCCACTACAGCTGCAAACAGGACGAAATTTGACCGCTATTTTAGCTTTTCTCGGGACTTCTCAAAATAGCTTCCAAGTAAAATTGTCTATAATTCTAGAGCAATATGACAGATTTTACTGAAATAAATTTCTTAATCTAAGTCAGCCTATTTTCTTCAAAACAATAGGTAATTCATTGAAATCGGTGGATAATACATGACTGTACGGTTTGGTGAACACACATCATTCTGGGACACACGGTAGTTTAAAAATAGAACAAGATTTGCTTGAAACTTTGTTACCTATGAAGTTTAATGGGACGTGACAGTCCAAGATAATGTGTTTCATCCTTCTACGAGGCACATCTTTCTGGGACACACGGTAGTTTAAAAATAGAACAAGATTCGCTTGAAACATTGTTACCTATGAAGTTTAATGGAACGTGACAGTCCAAGATAACTGTTTTATCCTTCTACCAAGCACATCATTC
>REGL01000011.1:37304-70545 GCA_004194395.1 Aurelia aurita complex sp. Pacific | reverse complement strand
TAGAACAAAATTCGCTTGAACCTTTGTTACCTATGAATTTTAATGGAACGTGACTGTCCAAGATAACTGTTTCATCCTTCTACCAAGCACACGGTAGTTTAAAAATAGAACAAAATTCGCTTGAAACTTTGTTACCTATGAATTTTAAGGGAATGTGACTGTCCAAGATAACTGTTTCATCCTTCTACAAAGCACATCATTTTGGGACACACGGTAGTTTAAAAATAGAACAAGATTCGCTTGAAACTTTGTTACCTATGAATGTTAATGGAATGTGACAGTCCAAGATAACTGTTTCATCCTTCTACCAAGCAGTCCAATGTTCTCCCGTGATCTGTCAGTTACTAATGGGCAGCCATCGAACATCAGTATTTGTAGATTCGGGCAATAATTTAAAAGCATATCAATACCATTATCACTAACATCTTTGCAGTAACCGACGTGCAGCTCCTGAAGATGAAAAGAAATTTCAATTGGAATTATCTGTTATGTAGCAGGTGAGTAGAAAATCACAACCCCTTTTGAAAGGCCACTGCCCCTTGGAAATTAAGGTAATAACATTGGTAAATTATCATTATTCATTATTATTAAATTCTTTACAGTTGGTATTTACAGCAGCTTATATACAATAGCTAATTCAAACCAATTGTCTACAAAGGAAAAACTTACAATAAAATCAAGAAAATGAATATGGCCTCGATCAAAGTCTTTAAAAATCCCCTCTCTAAAACATATTCCATCTTCCTCAAGAGTTAAGTCTTTATAAAAGCAGTAACGCCTTTGATCTGATACTCTTGCAAAATCGTTTTCAACTCTTGGGGGAATGTTTTTGCATGTTACTCGGAGTAAGGAGGAGTCCCAATGAATCCATGAAAGGATTTAGGCCCGTCTTGAATTGAAGGACTTTTTGTAAATTTAATTTACTTTTGATTCTAATAAAAAATAAGAGAAATATCTTTCGGCTATCAACAAAAGTTTTATTCTTTTTGATGTAGAAAATTTTCTCCTTATTTACAACAAATTTAGTGGCCCCTGAAAAGAAGTCCTTATGGACTGACGGGGCTACCGTGCCTAAACAAGGAAAAAATGTATATAAATGTAAAATTCTCAACGTATATGAAGTTCTTTCTCACGGATTTGAGTGAAATTATTGGTTTTGGAAAACTTACAAATAAAACATCGGAACAGCAACCATCAGCAAGATATGATAGGCCTTTGTCAGTTACCTTCGAAAAAAGAACAGCATATTTTAAACATTTGTCAGTACTATTGCCGAGGTAACATAGAGAGGCGACATCATAGTTATGCCCTATTCTACAGGGTGTCCCAAAAAATTGTTCGATGTTTGATTAAATATTATAAAATAACGAAATACTGAATTCGCTCCACGGTAAGATAAACATATTGCTGAAATTTCTAATTAAATTTAGACACCAGAAGCTAACAAATCGGCTAAATATTCACGGAGCTTCGAGCTTTCGAAGACCAAGTTTGTGCGAAAGCTGAAACCAGACGCCCCTAAATTGCATATTTTGTGAAAGCAGAATCTCGCTTCTTCAAAGCAAATCAAATGTTATTTCAAAATCACTTTCGATAAATCAGCTTTTTAGATCATTGAATCAAGGGTATGGATGCTTGGGGAAATCCTGTTCAGCACAATTTGGAATTGCCCCGTCTCTCATTGATTAAGTTTTCATTCCATGTTTTTAGATACTTGCATTCTTAACTAAATTTTGACAACGGCTATAAGAATTAAATAACATTGGAAGTCCTATTTGGTTTGCTCTGATATCGACGAGGCGTAAAACATTGGACATTCTTCTTTTACCTCGATTTTGGGACGCCTTTTAGGAAAACAAGTCAGTTAGGGGCGTCTGGTTTAAGCTTTCGCACAAACTTGAACTTCAAAAGCTTGAAACTCCGTGAATTCTTAGCGGATTTGCAAGAGACTGGCGTCTAAAATTAATTTAAAATCTTAGGAATAGGGTTATCTAACCAGGAGCCTGAACATTTTATCGTTAATTTTTTAAATTTAATCAAACGTCGAACAGTTTTTCTGGGACACCCTGTATTCATTCAATATGCACAAAAAAATACAAGTTAAAGCCAAAAATAAAGTAAAAAAATAAAGAACTAACATGATTCAAGTCGATACATGTATAGTTATCAGATATTACTTAGGGATGATGAGTTACAGAATGTCTCATAAATAGGTTCCGAATATCGCTCGACCTGCTTATCCTAGCAAAACAAACAAAACATTTTCTATGAGTGTACCGGGTGTCCCAAAAAAGTATACATATTAGGTTGGGTCTTATGGGTCTTAGGTTGGGTCTTAGGTTGGGTCTTAGGTTGGAAAATATCTGACTACGAACTACACACTGACGTCGAAGGAAACAGAACCCCGTAACAACAGCACATCAAAACGACAACATCGCACAGCGAACAACGCCAAAGAAAAGAACCGAACCGAACTGAACGAACAGGGTAAAGGTACACCCGAGGTGGGTTAAGATTCAGGGAATCAGCCACTGGCAAAGAAGCACTGTAATAAAATTGGAAAAGCGACGCTCGAAGAACGATGAAAGAAGATCTGACGTCAAAAGACAAAGCACGAAAATACAACACCAGGACACGAGAACCGACCCCTACGATGACAAGGACTCAACTGAAAAACAACGAGAACGAGGCTAACAACAGAAACAACACATGACAAGGACATTTTTACCTTATAAGGACAAAATGATACTTGTAAATTAATTAACCTTTTATGGACATACATTTTACTATAAATAGAGGTCGATCCTTTAACTTAATCAGTTGCTCTGAAGATGCCCTAGTGGGCGAAACTAGTTAGCAGATAGCTGAATAAATGAAAAAAGCGCAAAGATCAACTCGATGCCTGCTCTCTGAGGATGTTGTCCCTCTTCTTCATCGTTCACTATATATTAGGTTGGGTCTAATGATGTGAATCTAGCTTTAACCAATGGCAATGGGTAATCGCTCTCAAACTTTTCTTCAATACCGGGTGAGCCAGAAAAAAGTTCCCACTTTCGATAATTCGTAGCACTACAAGTACTTCATCGATTTGTATGATTCAAATTCTAGTTAAAAGCCAAAAGGTCAAAGCATTTTTGTGATTTTTCTCGTCTTCTTACGAGAACTGCAAATATAGTTAAATTCAACTTTACAAAAATTTCATGGTTGCAAAATGACTGAAAAAGGGCCTAAAACACTTAATCAAATCGTTAGGACTCTCCTCACACAGAACAATAGGCATGGGCGTTTCACCTCTCTCAAGGGTAATAAGACATAGACTCTCAAACAGATACTAAAGATTTTCAGTCCCATAGCAATAAACGTGCAGGCGATATCTCTCACCCATAAAAAAATTGCTTTTTTTCTGTTGTTCTTAGCGAGGAGTCCTGTATGATTTGATCAAGTATTTTAGGCATTTTGCAACCACAAACTTTTTCTAAATTTGAATTCACCAATTTCTCCAGTGCTGGTAACAAGGCGAGAAAAATCACAAAAATACTTCGACCTTTTGGCTGTCAAGCAAATATTGATTCATTCCAATCCATCCAGTACTCTTGATACTATGAATTTTCAAAAGTGGGAACTTTTTTCTGGCTCACCCGGTAGTTAAATGGAACATAAAATACCTCGTTTGTTGGTATTGCTGCTTTGAGAGCAGAAGCATTTATTTCAAAACTCAAATTTGCGTCCACCTGCCGACCAGAGCTTTGGATTTTGGCCTAAGCAAATTCTTGAAGTACTTCGAAATCAAAAGCTGAAATTAAAGAAAAATTAAGAAACTGCCCAATAAGTGACTGGAGGGGGCTGCTGGTGAACAGACTATAAAGATCTAACATTATTCACATTTTATCAAGGCTATTGTTGATTTATTTGCTGTACCTCAAGAATTTTCCTAGACCAAAGGCGAAAGCTCTGGTTTGTAGGTGGATGCAAATGTGACCTTTCAAGATTGATATATCTGTTATAAAAGCACCAATACCAACAAACAAGGTATCTATGTTATTGTTAAAGTTAACTATTGGGGAACATTTGAGAGGGATTAGCCATTGGGTGAAGCTAAATGCACATCGCTAGAGCCAACCAAATCCTTATACTTTTTTGGGACACCCGGTAGTACTGCAGTTTATAAATGAGCACTAGTTTGAGATAAAATTGGGCAACGGTATCAGAAACGGGGGTCGTCAACTATGATTCAACTTTTCAGCATTTTTTGTAAGCAGCGTTTTATAATCAACATGTAAACATTGTGAATACAAAACAGGACCCACAGGGACCGCGGAGTCTTACGCAAATACACAACAGTGTGCCTTAAACTGTCCCAAGAACTTTTTGCATGCATTGGATTTCACGTTGGAAGTTCATTATCTTTATAAAATCCCCATAAAAACTGATACCTCCACTTTTTATGTATGTTTTTCAATTACAATTGAGATAAATTTTTGTATACAAATTGCTCATTTCAATCTGCAAAGGTTACAATAAAAAATCAATATAATACCTGGGTCCTGGAGATATCAAGATATTTTAGTTTACTGCTGTATTTTCCTAAGCATTCAGTTGCTTCATCTGTAACGCCCTTGCATCCATCAAGGCAAAGCTGAGTTAAATTTGGACAGCTTGTAGCTAGTAGAGAAACAGCAGTATCCTCAATCAATTCACATCTTCGTAATAAGACAATTTGTAGTAGCTTGCAGTGTTCTACTATTTTCCCTATACCTTGAGGAACAAGAGAATGAGAATTGAGATTTAGTAATGATTTTGAGAAAGACAAGGCTGTATGAAGCACCTCGAATATTGGAGGGGCACAGTGGCGAAACAGCAGTATCCTCAATCAATTCACATCTTCGTAATAAGACGATTTGCAGTAGCTTGAAGTGTTTTATTATTTTCCCTATACCTTGAGGAACAAGAGAATGGAACTAACATTTAGTAATGCTTTTGAGAAAGACAAGGCTGTATGAAGCACCATAAACGTGAGAGGGGGCACAACAATTCAAGGGAACTTTTTTCATAAGAAAGCCATGTTATTATGCATTAGATTTAAAATGAATACTGTGGTAAACAGCAGAAAGTAGAGCCAATCCTGATAGATCTATGATTTATTTACACTTCTCGACAAAACAACACGAAGGATCAACGTAGCTAAATCACTGAATAACTATCACAATGACAAATCAAAACAACATTCTGTCCAAATCAGTCTTGAAAAGGAACACCTCCTGAAACAAACAGGGCACTTTTTGGAATAATTGCCAAATCTTAGGGAGGACACATGCCTCCGGTTTGCTTTTGGTTCCAATGCCTCTGGATAAATTACATTTAAAGTTTTANATGCATTAGATTTAAAATGAATACTGTGGTAAACAGCAGAAAGTAGAGCCAATCCTGATAGATCTATGATTTATTTACACTTCTCGACAAAACAACACGAAGGATCAACGTAGCTAAATCACTGAATAACTATCACAATGACAAATCAAAACAACATTCTGTCCAAATCAGTCTTGAAAAGGAACACCTCCTGAAACAAACAGGGCACTTTTTGGAATAATTGCCAAATCTTAGGGAGGACACATGCCTCCGGTTTGCTTTTGGTTCCAATGCCTCTGGATAAATTACATTTAAAGTTTTAAAGTTGCATAGCAAAAGATATTTGCTTTTGCATAAAATGGCTGGGTGCAGATGAATTTTGATTTTTGAAGCCAAAACATTTGTGCGCTATCACAGTGTTGTTATTATTTCAAAGACTGGCTGTGCTAATTCAGTGATTGTTTATTCCTTGCTAAACTGTAGCATTTGGGAAATTCTGGTGTATTTATTAAATGCAAAACAAAACTTCTTGAAAGACTGATTTACTATCGCATGGAATGGGAATAATAATCAAGTTGCAACTTTGTCAGATTTCTGTCTTCAGGAATCTCTCTGATCTTACGAAGAATCAGGTTGTAATAGTCTATTGCTCATCTAAATCCACCTGTTAATATTTTAGGATAGGGGGGGGGGACTCTCTCCTCGATTAGTGTACCTATTGAGAGAGCTCCTCCTTTAATTAATTCCCTGCATACAATTTATTTAGCTCCTCTTTGTATTTGTATATTTTATTAATTTTCAGTATTATTGTATTAATTTTCTGTAACATTATCTTTTATCCTCGTAGTTTAGTTATTTGTTTGTATAGTTGGTAGTTGGGATTATAAATTGTATGTAGTGGAATTTAAATTATATGAACTGAACTGAACTGTGGTATTATTGTCCTTGTAGTGTTTCGTAGAGTGATTAGTAGGTAGCGTCATAAGTAATCTGTCTTGTAAAATTCATAATGGACTATACACAAATAGGATACAGGCTCATAGGATGAAAGCATGGCAAAATCATGTATCTTCAACGGTTGAAGGACGATTGAGAACAGATGATGCTGTGATGAAAAAGGGTCCAGAATGTATCTTTCAAAAAATTATTATCAACACTTGTCTTGAGATCATTGGAAGCACTTTGATTATCTCTACATTTAAAGTGTTATTAAAATTTCTGCCAAAATTCTCAATAAATATCAATGAATCCTAGAAATAAAAAAGCACACTTAAGATTTATCTGTAAAAGTAATTTTAAGCTAAAGAAGAAACCTTTTCTCCAAGATGCTAGCAGAATTTTCTATTCCTGCCATTGGCAAATGTGATGTTTGGGAGAAAAGCCGGATATGAATTCATTTGAAATTTACCTTCAAGCTGATCTTTAGTCAATGTTGTAAAGGATAGCTCTTAAGTTTAATTGTGTTTGATTTTCAGTTTAAAATATTTCATACTTCATCACTCAGTTTGGGTTTGAAATATTTCAAATCTTAAAAAACTGATACTCTGTTCAAATTTCATGATGTTTCAAACAGTTTGTGCATTTAACTGTAAATCATCCATATGTATTTAAAATCATGGGAAGCAAACTGATGCATAACAAACTCCAAATCAAAATTATAAATATCTTTCATAAGAAACTTAGGTGTGGCGTTGGTAGAAAGTTTTCTAACATTTTAGAACATTTCGCTACCAAAGGTTTCCATAAGTTTCTTAAGTCAAAAATAATTCTTCTTTGTTGAAAGTGCTTCCAAAGATCTTAAAACAAAACTTAAAACAATGACAGAAGATTTGTCATTACTGTATGTACAGTGATAAAAGATTTTTGAATGACCTGGAAAACTTTGCAAATTTCAAAAGTTTCTTAGCTTTTTTAATCTAGGTTGCAAAATTTTTCTTGCTTTAAAAATTTAGCCTGAAGTTCCTTGCAAGTGGTTTCTTATAGAAAATGAGTGTATTTTAGCGGGGTTTGAGCTTTTTGCAAAAGGTCTCTCTTTGTGCTTGGCTGGCAAAAAATGAAATTCATTAAGGGAACTCTGTGTAGTAGCATAGGGCTCAAATCTCTGAAATCTTTGAAAAGATGGGTCTAAAATTCTATGACATTTTTCTTGGAATTGAATGGCTTGAAAGGAACCTGTGCTATTTTGCTGTAAATTTGCCATGGAAGTTTTTTGATATCTCGATTTTTTTCAAAATGATGGCAAATTAATTATTTTTGAAAAAATTCATAGGAAAGTTTTGAAAATTTTAAATCACTGTAAGTCCTAAGCCAATAGAGGGAAAAAAGATATAACCATCAAGGAAACGATAGTTTATGAAGGTCTACAATATGGTGGCAAGCAGAAAATCTGTAGCTTTTCTGGTTTAGGATTTAGAACTTTGATGACGTCATAGCCTCACATTTAATAAATGCTGCCATTTTGAAACTTAATCAAGCTATTAATAAATTTCCACGGAAGATTTACAACAAACAACCCTAAGTTCCTTTCCAGCCATTTATTTCAAAGAAAATTGAAATAGAATTTTACACCAACCTTTTTAAAGATTTGAGCCCTTTGTTCTGTGTAGTGTTTATCTTGGGGATGGGGGCAGAAGCTGTAAAATAAACTTACCTTCAGCAGTAACTTGCATTCTGTTGCCTTTACCAGCATTCAAATCTAATTTCCTTAATTCTTTACAAAGATAAATATCTCCTAGTCCTCTGTCTGTCACTTCAGACTCAGAAAGATCTAATTCAATGACATCACGGTGAAGAATCTACAAAGAAATAAACAGAAAGGTAAATTTCTTCAATATCTTCTCTTATTCTGGGCTGAAAGACCCTGCAAGGTCCATCATGGAATCATGTCTCATTTTTTCAAGAATCCGCTTATGTTCGCTCATAAGAAACTCTCAGTTCAATGTTTCAACAGTAAGAAACCAGGATTATTGGACTAACAAACTAAGAAACTCTAGCAATTTGAAGCTTCAAGTTTTTCAGGTAATGCAAAATGTGTTGACTTTCTGACAGTATGATTCTACTTTGACAGAGCATAGGGCTCAAATCTTAAAAAAAAATGGGTGTACAACTCTATGAAATTTTCTTTGAATTGAATGGCTTGAAGGAAACTTGTAGTAATTAGCTGTAAATATGCCGTGGGCAATTTTTGATATCTTGATCTTTAAAAAATGGCAACAGTTTCATTATTTTTGAAAAATTCATGGACAATTAGGAAAAATTCAAATTATCATAAATCCTAAACCTATGATACAACCTTCAAGAAAACCATAGTTTACTGTAAGAAAGTCTACAATATGGTGGCAAGCAGAAATCTATAGCTTTTCTGGTATAGGATTTAGAAATTTGATGACGCCATAGCCTCAAGTTTAATAAATTCTACCCTTTTTAAACTAATCAAGATATCAATAACATTCTATGGCAGAATTTACAGCAAAAACCCTAATTTCCTTCCCAGCCATTCATTTCAAAGGAAAATTTTGATAGAATTTTACACTGACGCTGTTAAAGATTTGAGCACTATGTTCTTTGACAGGTGCTTTTGAAGTTTTTTAAACAAAACCGAATCAATCACGTCTTTAAAGCATTGAAAATCAAAGAATCATAGTAAACCTTTGGTAACAAAAGTGGCGTAAAATTTAATAAACTGGCTACCAACCCTAGACCTAAGTTTCCTATCTATATAAAATATGTGCAGCATCTTTCTTCATGTTCATTAAATTCAACATTTGCATACTTATACTAGTACACACGCCCAGTTGAAACTACAATCCTAGTTGTCTGCATGCATATAAGTAAAAGGCAAGAGCTAAGATAAATATTAGCAAGAGTAGAAGTAGAAACTGCAATAAAAGCAAAATCATGCAAAACAACATGTCAACAGACTTGTTGATGTTGGATGAAGAGATTAGACATTTGTAAGAAAATTAAAACAATAACATAACAATAAAGCACATATGTCTTTTCGTGCTCACAAAAAAGTGATCAGCAAGTATTTTGTTTGATAGCATATTCTCTGCCTAAATATCTCTCTTTCCTGGTCGGATGCACCTATCTATCTGTATATTCATTTGACGTCAGTTGTGTTGTGCTCGCGATCTTTGCAGGTAAAGCGGCGGTGCAATCAGCACAGCTTATTGCACTGAACAATATTATGACTTTAACGCAATCATTGCTGGTTCAAGACTTTAACTAACAATAACTGTGCGATTGCATTAATAGTTAAAGGTACGGATTGCATCGCTGTTTTACCTACCTGTCTCAGTGTCTGTCCTCCTGTAAGGAATTTTTGGGCCTAAATTCAAGCCTGGTAAAAACTTGGCTTACCTTTCCAATATTATCATCAGTTATCCTTCCTCTCTTCGACAGCAAGTAGAGAATGTTATCTTTCAATTCATGAGGCTGCCAGNCGCGATTTGCAGCCAAAGGTAAACGGTGCAATCCGCACATCGTGATTGCAGAGCACAGCTTATTGCACTGAACAATATTATGACTTTAACGCAATCATTGCTGGTTCAAGACTTTAACAATAACTGTGCGATTGCATTAGTAGTTAAAGTACGGATTGCATCGCTGTTTTACCTACCTGTCTCAGTGTCTGTCCTCCTGTAAGGCATTTTTGGGCCTAAATTCAAACCTCTGGTAGAAACTTGGCTTACCTTTCCAATATTATCATCAGTTATCCTTCCTCTCTTCGACAGCAAGTAGAGAATGTTATCTTTCAGTTCATGAGGCTGCCAACTTATATTTTCCACGTGCATATCAATGCTCTCGACAACTTTTCTAAGGGCTATAATTCTCAGGCCGCTCGGCACCCTCGACGCCATTTTGTTTGTTTACAACTGTAAAAAAATTTCGCGCCATTATGTACTGGTGGGTACCAGACCTCTGAGAAATTTTTTGTAAAACTAGCCTTATTTTTGTTGACTGCATACCACTGGAATAAAAATAAAATGCAATTATTTCCTAATTTTTACACAGCCTTCCTTAAATTTTTCCAATCCCAAGGAATCTATATTTGTCTATCGCACATATTACTTATAAGAAACCGCTTTATAATAAGAAAATTCCTTCCTCAACGTCAGATCGTCACAATATTAACAAACTCCATACTGGGAACAAATTTAAGATACTAACTATTTCATAAAGGAAATCCTTCGCATATTTTACATGATTTTCATTCGTTTCCTGTACCGTATTTTATTATTTGGAATTTACTTGAGCATGGACGTAGGAAGCTTCTCAATTTTGGGGGCACGACACTCCAAAGGCACTTTTTAATACAGCTAAAGGGGCACTTCCTGAAAATAAGGAGGGCACTTCTTTATTTATTGCAAAATCTTGGGAGGGGGGCACGTGCCCCAGTCCCCCCGGGTCCTACGTCTCTATACTTGAGTAACTTTCAAACATAGGAAAGTCTTGAAAAAACATTGTTTTGAAATGTTCACGAGGGCACAGGACAGGTAGTTGACATGAAGATTGTGTGTCAAGCAACCAGTAGGCAACTCAGTCAGTAAGATTTTCTCACTTTGATTTTTGTCTATCGAAGCAGGAAATTTTCTATGAAAAAATACTTCCGCATTTGGACTTTCGAAGAACTGTTCCGAAAGAAAAGTGACTTTCCCCTCCCTTTTCCTGGTTCAAGTCATCCCAAATATTTCCTCGGCTTTGGATTTCATTGAAAGTCAGATCACATCAGCAAGGGATCCTGAAGCACGGCCTAAAGCACAGAAGCCAGTGGGAAGGTTTTTATGATGTCGTCTGAAAATGACGAATATGCAACGAATAAACAAGAGCTGAGAACAGACGAGGCAGTGAGTGAAGTTATGATGTTGTCTCAATATGACGAAAATGCAACGAATCAACAAGAGTCGAGAACAGACGAGGCAGTGAGTGAAGTTATGATGTTGTCTCAATATGACGAAAATGCAACGAATCAACGAGAGTCGAGAACAGACGAGGCAGTGAGTGAAGTCGATCAGGAACAGAGAAATGACTCTCACATCAGTGATTCTGCAGCAGAGGAACAAAGATTGTCACCCGATGGCGTTGACGAAGAGAACGATGTAAGATATCTATGAGGTGCCGTTTACGTCAAAAATACGGCATGTTGTAAAAACCGGACCCTAAGACCCTAGGACCCCTGAGACCCCTAGGACCTTTACGTACTAAAAATGAAAAGGACCCTTAACACCAGAGGGACATCACCACAGACAAACAATAGATCAATGTCATCAAGCTGTCAAACAAGAGGCTACGTGTTGTATGAGCTTCCCATCTTTCATCCTACGAACTTTCGTCCGTTCAAACCAACGTCAGGATGCCTTTATTCATGCAGAAAGTCTTTAAAATAACACAATAGGAGATAGTCAAAATAGTACTTCTTCATGGTATAAACTCTTTGCATCATTCCTGGCTTTGGTTTGAAAGAGTGGAAGTTCATGGGATGGAAGAGGGGGAAGTCAATAATGCACAACTTCCTCATTATGACGCTCTGGTGTTAAGGGTCCTTTCATTTCTGGTACTTGAAGGTCCTAGGGGTCTCAGGGGTCCCAGGGTCTTAGGGTCTGGTTTTTACAACATGCCAAAAATACTTGTCCGTCTGAAACAGTAGTGTTTGATCATACTTACGTTATGCATTGTCATAATTTCGCTATCTGCCCGAACTGATTGATATGCAGTTATCGCGACAACTGGTGTTTGATTAGGGGTTCTGCTGTTGAATTCACATCCGTATTGTCGAATTCAGATAGCGTGAATTAATTCTCAGTGCAAGTTTCTGCAGGGAGAATACGAAGGGAGATATGGACAAATTCTCAATATATTTCATTTCATTTCATTTCATTTAAAAGATAGCTACATACAAGAGCATCATCTTACTTAATAACAACACGAACACAGAATAAACAAATGATCTACCTACTAATAACAATTTATGACTGTTCACGTAATACGAAAGCACTTTTATAATCGAATCTATGATATCACAGTGTTTACTAACTTGGCTGGAAAACCCCTATGAAACCAAACCGTGAATTTTATCAATAATAGTCTCTTGCTTTTACTTACGATTTACCGCATCTTCTGTCACTGTTTAGAGAAAAACTCGTTTGTTTCGTAGCCAGTTCACTTCAGAGTTCAGCTAGAGTACAGATGCATCGACCTAAATTCAGTAAAAAAAATTTTGCTGCAAATTCTCCTAACCAAGACAAGTTCATTGTTTTCTAAGGACGGAGAACAATGAGCTAAAATAAGCAACAATGGTCATCCTGCTAGCAATTAATACTCTTTTGTTAATCTTGTTTTTATAGGTTACTAGAACTATTAGTATTTGGTTGATGAATATTATCATACCCAAAAATAGAATGACTGTTTTAGATCGCTCCTCCGTTGCGCGCAATGAAATCAACCAGACAGGATTCTATACATTTTTACAAAACTCGACAAAGTTGCATCCATACATTGAGGAATGAAGTAAAAAACATTGCAAAAAAGTATCAAAAATATTGCGCGTGCACCAACAATTCTCCCAAGATATCACAACAGTTGCAACTATCTAAGCTAAAGGACATTTTTCAACTCAGCATCCAATTGTGCATCGAAACATTGCTATAGTAAATCAATTTATGATTTTCTATAAATTTCTCAGCCTTAAGGGAGTCAAAGGGGCTAAATAGCCAATTTGGGCTTGCAAACTAAAAAGGCTTTTCCTCATCAACGCCATATCTCATTTTTCTGATATTGGTATCAGAAAAAAGCTTAAAGTTTGAAGTTTCAAAAAACTTCAAATTTTCAAAAAATTTGCATAACAATACGTCATGGCCAGGGGGTTAAGTTGTAAAAGTAAAATGATCGATTTTCATAACNTCATCCTGCTAGCAATTAATACTCTTTTGTTAATCTTGTCTTTATAGGTTACTACAACTATTAGCATTTGGTTGATAAATATTATCATACCCAAAAATAGAATGACTGTTTTAGATCGCTCCTCCGTTGCGCGCAATGACATTAACCAGACAGGAATTTATACATTTTTACAAAACTCGACAAAGTTGCATCCATACATTGAGGAATGAAGTAAAAAACATTGCAAAAAAGTATCAAAAATATTGCGCGTGCACCAACAATTCTCCCAAGATATCACAACAGTTGCAACTATCTAAGCTAAAGGACATTTTTCAACTCAGCATTCAATTGTGCATCAAAACATTGCTATAGCAAATCAATTAATGATTCACTATAAATTTTTCACCCTTAATGGAATTGATGTTTTTCTGTAGTAGTGATTCTCTACAAAATTCTCACATCTATCGCAATTGGGATTAAAGTTGAATATCTCTACTCCTGCAATAGTTACAGCAGTCTAAGTGATGTTTTTAACTCAGCATTCAATTTTGCATCGGAACATTGCTATTAGAAATCAATTGATTAGTTTCTCTGCCTTAATGGAATAGATGTTTTTCTGTAGTAGTGATTCTCTGCCAAATTCTCACATCTATTGCAATCTGTTTAAAGCTCAATATCTCTGTTCTTAAAATACTTACAGAGTTCTGATTGACTTTTTTGAACTCAGCATTCAATTTTGCATTGGAACATTGCTATTAGAAATTAATTGATGATTCTCTATGAATTTCTAAGCCTTATAATGGAATAGATGTTATTCAGTAGTACAAATTCTCACATCTATTGTAATCTATTTAAAGCTCAATATCTCTGCTCTTGAAATACTTACAGAGTTCTGAATGACGTTTTTGAACTCAGCGTTCAATTTTGCATCGGAACATTGCTATAAAATTCAATTGATGATTCTCTATAAATTACTCAGCTTTAATGAAATAGATATATTTCTGTAGTACAAATTCTCACATCTATTGTAATATGTTTAAAGCTCAATATCTCTGCTCTTAAAATACTTACAGAGTTCTGAATGACTTTTTTGAACTCAGCGTTCAATTTTGCATCGGAACATTGCTATTAAAAATCAATTGATGATTCTCTATGAATTTATCTGCCTTAATGGAATAGATGTTTTTCGGTGGTAGTGATTCTCTACCAAATTCTCACATCTAATGCAATCTGTTTAAAGCTCAATATCTCTGATCCTAAAATACTTACAGTGTTCTGATTGACATTTTTGAACTCAGTGTTCAATTTTGCATCGGACGATTGCTATTAGAAATCAATTGATGAATGTCTATGAATTTCTCTGCCTTAATGGAATAGATGCTTTTCGGTGGTAGTGATTCTGTACCAAATTCTCGCATCTATTGCAATCTGTTTAAAGCTCAATATCTCTGCTCTTAAAATACTTACAGAGTTCTGATTGACTTTTTTGAACTCAGCGTTTAATTTTGCATCGGAACATTGCTATTAAAAATCAATTGATGAGTTTCTCTGCCTTAATGGAATAGATGCTTTTCGGTGGTAGTGATTCTGTACCAAATTCTCGCATCTATTGCAATCTGTTTAAAGCTCAATATCTCTGCTCTTAAAATACTTACAGAGTTCTGATTGACTTTTTTGAACTCAGCGTTTAATTTTGCATCGGAACATTGCTATTAAAAATCAATTGATGAGTTTCTCTGCCTTAATGGAATAGATGCTTTTCGGTGGTAGTGATTCTGTACCAAATTCTCGCATCTATTGCAATCTGTTTAAAGCTCAATATCTCTGCTCTTAAAATACTTACAGAGTTCTGATTGACTTTTTTGAACTCAGCGTTTAATTTTGCATCGGAACATTGCTATTAAAAATCAATTGATGAGTTTCTCTGCCTTAATGGAATAGATGCTTTTCGGTGGTAGTGATTCTGTACCAAATTCTCGCATCTATTGCAATCTGTTTAAAGCTCAATATCTCTGCTCTTAAAATACTTACAGAGTTCTGATTGACTTTTTTGAACTCAGCGTTTAATTTTGCATCGGAACATTGCTATTAAAAATCAATTGATGAGTTTCTCTGCCTTAATGGAATAGATGCTTTTCGGTGGTAGTGATTCTGTACCAAATTCTCGCATCTATTGCAATCTGTTTAAAGCTCAATATCTCTGCTCTTAAAATACTTACAGAGTTCTGATTGACTTTTTTGAACTCAGCGTTTAATTTTGCATCGGAACATTGCTATTAAAAATCAATTGATGAGTTTCTCTGCCTTAATGGAATAGATGCTTTTCGGTGGTAGTGATTCTGTACCAAATTCTCGCATCTATTGCAATCTGTTTAAAGCTCAATATCTCTGCTCTTAAAATACTTACAGAGTTCTGATTGACTTTTATGAACTCAGCGTTTAATTTTGCATCGGAACATTGCTATTAAAAATCAATTGATGAGTTTCTCTGCCTTAATGGAATAGATGTTTTTCGGTGGTAGTGATTCTGTACCAAATTCTCACATCTATTGCAATCTGTTTAAAGCTTAGTATATCTGTTCCTAAAATACTTACAGAGTTCTGAATAACTTTTTTGAACTCAGCGTTCAATTATGCATCGGATCATTGCTATTAGAAAGCAATTGATGATTCTCTATGAATTTCTCTGCCTTAATGGAATAGATGTTTTTCTGTAGTAGTGATTCTCTACCAAATTCTCACATCTATTCCCATATTCCCGTAAGAGGATACTATAGCACATGCTAAAGCGTTCTCGAGTCATTGCTGTAAGGTAAACACATTAGGGAAAATTGCTGATTATTTTAGCACGTTTTTCAGGATTTCTTGAAGGGCCTTTTTTAGAATATCCCTCGCAAAATATTAGCGGAGCAACCGATTTCAGCCATGAAACATTCTAAAAGTTAATAAACATGTTAGCTATTCAACTAGATATTGAAAAATAATATTTCCTATATATTCAGGGAGCATTAGCCTTTCAAACGCCGGGCCTTTTTTATTCACCGGGTAGAAAGTAGAACTAAAGAACTTAAGAATTTGTGTCAATGCTAAAGGGGGTTGAAGGTTGCTGCTAGGCAAAAAGATTTAAGGGAATTTGATTGGGGTCTTTGGGGCGGTTTGAAAGCTTCTTGAAGAGACTTTCTTTAGACTAACTACAGAACTGAATGGCCGATTTAGCCAAGTGCTTTTCAATGTCTCGCTATTGCTTCAAAGGTCTGTTTCAACCAACATGCATAGCGTTTGGCATCTCTTCGTTGTCGTTGGCCTTTCTGGTTGCTATTTTCCTGGCCTATGAAAATGGCGACAAAAAGTTGATTACACGTGCAAACCAAACCACACTGGTTGAGACAGACCATTTAATATCAAGAACGGTAGCCATTCCAACGGGGATTGTGTGTTATATCGGGTGAACCAGAAAAAGCTTCCCACTTTTGAAAATTCATAGCATCAAGAGTACTGGATGGACTATTTGCTTATTTGCTTATTTGCTTGTCAGCCAATAGATCGAAGTATTTTTGTGATTTTTCTCGTCTTGTTACAAGCATTAGAAAAATTGGTAAATTCAAATTCAGAACAAATATGTGGTTGCAAAATTACTGAAAAGGGCTAAGATACATGATCAAATTGTAAAGGACTCCTCGCTCAGAACAACAGAGAAAAAGCAATTTCTCATGGGTGAGAGATATCATCTGCACATTTATTGCCATGGGATTGAAAATCTTTAGTATCTCTTTGAGAATCTAGATGTCTTACTACTCTTGAGAGAGGTGAAACGC
This sequence comes from Aurelia aurita complex sp. Pacific, assembly GCA_004194395.1. Taxonomy (NCBI): domain Eukaryota; kingdom Metazoa; phylum Cnidaria; class Scyphozoa; order Semaeostomeae; family Ulmaridae; genus Aurelia; species Aurelia aurita complex sp. Pacific. Next base: position 53,500 of record REGL01000011.1, on the reverse strand, counting down.
CCGTGCGTATTGTTCTTTGTGAGGAGAGTCCTAACGATTTGAGCAAGTATTTTAGGCNAAAATTGGTAAATTCAAATTCAGAACAAATATGTGGTTGCAAAATTACTGAAAAGGGCTAAGATACATGATCAAATTGTAAAGGACTCCTCGCTCAGAACAACAGAGAAAAAGCAATTTCTCATGGGTGAGAGATATCATCTGCACATTTATTGCCATGGGATTGAAAATCTTTAGTATCTCTTTGAGAATCTAGATGTCTTACTACTCTTGAGAGAGGTGAAACGCCCGTGCGTATTGTTCTTTGTGAGGAGAGTCCTAACGATTTGAGCAAGTATTTTAGGCCCTTTTTCAGTCATTTTGCAACCATGAAATTTTTGTAAAGTTGCATTTACCTATGTTTGCAGTTCTCGTAAGAAGATGAGAAAAATCACAAAAATACTTTGATCTTTTGGCTTTTAACTAGAATTTGAATCATACAAATCTATGAAGTACTTGTGGTGCTACGAATTTTCGAAAGTGGGAACTTTTTCCGGCTCACCCGGTATCTGCGATATCTCACCAGATAATATCTTCTATTACAGGAGCATCAAACAAATCAGGAGGCAGATAAATGTTTAGGAGTTAACGAAGAAGGAAAGTTAGAAAACAAGGAGGAATCGAGGGACAGTTGTCTGAGTTTCTGCAGTGGACTTTGTGGATGTTGCTGCTGTTTTTGTTTCTGCTGTACAGCAATTTGCTTTGGGTCAATCCATTATTTACTTTGCTGCGAATGCTGTCGTAAAACATCGGACGAAATGAAGAACGAAGAAGGTTGAAGGATATCAGGTAAAGGACATTGCTTTAAAATCAGAGACATTCTTGTCAATTTCATGGAAAGTTAATGTATTTAAGTATATGATGCAGAAGAAGCAGACTCATAAACAAGAATATAGGGAATATTTTTCACTTGAGGGACACAGCTTTCAAAAGTAGACAGGCCCGATCCGATACCAGCCTTGAACTCTTAGGGGGGCAAAGAACCAATCTGATGCCAAAATCAACAAAAACAACAGCAGCAACCCCAGTTTCAGGAACATACGTTAAGCCCATTCAGGAAACTTTCAAAACAGATCTATAATAATCACAGTAGTATTTAGACTAGGGCCTAGGACCCTTCTAGTAGAATAGGATCACGTGTTTTGTTATTGGATATTATTCATCAGTATTTTCCTAACATTTTAGCCTTACAGCAATAACTTCAACACGTTATAGCTCGTGTTATCCTTTAGGGAGGATAAATCGTCCTGAATAATGTTGTTATGTTCCCAGGCATGATACTTTCGCTCTCTCAAAGAGATAACACGTGCTATAGCATGTAAAAGTCATTGCTGTAAGGCAGAAAATTTGGTCACGATTTTAGGCCTGTTTTGAAGGTTTCTTGAAAGAGCTTTCTTGAGAAAATCCCTTATAACTTTTGAAAGAAGAAGCCCATTTCAGTCAGGTAGATTTAAAGATCCATTAAGACAGATCCACTATTAGCCTGCGCACAGACTTTGATCACTGGGGAGGAGAGGAGAGTTCCTTTCTTCCCTCCCCTCCCCAGTAAGCAAAGTCTGCACGCAGCGCAGGCTAATTCACTATTGAATGAAGGGAGCAATGACCTTTTTCAAACTAGGATCGTTTTTTTACTCACTGGCAGAACTGTTGATGCACTTTCAAACTCAGAAAAGTGCAGCGATTTGAATCAGTTCTGTTGTTCTTTATTAAAGCAGATTTTTGTTTCGCTTTTTCTAACTTACTTCTTTTGACCTACAATCCTTGCCAAAACAACTTCATTTTCCTGCTTTTTTTCTCTGATTAACCATCCAAAATACACAACAGGAAACTTCACTTCACTCTTTTTTCCGCCCCCCCCCACCCCCTGAAAAATATTGGTCTGAAAATATAATCACCAGATATGAAGAAATGGAATTCGACAGCGCTATCGTGTTCTAAATCACTGCGTAATCGCACAAGGAGAAAAAAATTGTAAGGGGGAAATTGTAAGAAGAGCAACAGCACGTGATTTTTTTCAAGAGTTTTGGCAGAGCTTGTAGTTCCGAACATACAGTCAAGGCACTGTTTATTTTAGCAAGCAAGAAGAACTTCGTCTTGAAATGTTCATGAGGGCACAAGAAGGATACAATTAGTATTTTTCTATACCAAGTGAAAGTTTTTTAAAATTGTTCAGATTTTTGAATTAGAGTTTCTTACGAGTTTCTAAAAGTTTCCATAGAATCGTCATGTTTGCTTCCTGTGCCCTCATAAACATTTTAAAGCAAGGATTTTTGAAGCATTTCTAGTGCCTTGGCACCACTCGAGTTCCTTCTGAGTAATATGAAACAGAAAACAAGTGGAAATGCGGTAAAAAATATGCTAAGGGCTAAAGATATAGCAGGAGTTTCTTAATTTTTGGACGATCTTATGAGCTTCGCAGGAGCTATCTTAGTAAAATGAGTGTACAAGCGGGCTTTCTTGCAAAGATGAGAATGGTAGGCAAGATGATTGGATTAAATGTACAGTTATTTTGTTTCTCTCCCTTCTGAAATTGCTGAGTTCTTTACGAAACAATTAAGTTGCCCCCCTCCCCCGCTCCTCTTCCCCATTTGACAAAGCTTATATGCTACAATACAATAGAAGTTAAACCACGTATTCCCTTATCGTCAGTATGAACAAGAATTATAATAACATTTGAGTCCCAAGAGACAAGGACCTTCACAGCATATTGAAGCTCTATCATTTCCGCTCCTCCTGGGAATCGGACGGACAATTCTATCTTTCAACAGAGAAAGATTTAACCATCAAGGGAGATGAAACCAGTCTTCCAGGCAGAGGTGAATTGGAACGTGAATGAAAATTCAAAGTTTGGTCGAATTGTGCATGGAGTGTTCAAGGAGCATCCTGTCTTCCTTCGTCGCTTTGAATCTGCTGTACAGCTCGCGAGAGATATTTGTTTACATTTTGCAAGACACTGGCGAAGGACCCCTGGCTTTACAAGAGCTGAAAAGTTTTGAAAGTGAACGAAGTAAGTTCTTCTTTAGTCTCAGTTTATTCCCGGGGAAATATTTTTGGTTTTTAGGCTCACCGTCATGTCACCTGCCCGCAGCCGTTTTTGTGAATATGGCCTGTGAAGTGTGAACGTATATTTTTCTTTGGCCTTTTCTTTGGATTCATGTTGAATCTAATACTTAATTTCATGGCGAAACTTTACATACATACATAATTTTACACACATGGCATGAAGGCTGGTTGACATTGGTCTATAGAAGCGTTAGAATTTGGATAACGCGTTTTCTAAGGCCCCGTTTACACTTTTTACCGTTTCCAAATTAAAACGGTAGGTACGAAATCATGCCGTTTTGTTACAAAAAACCGTTTTCGTAGCAGGCACAAATGAAAATTATTTTGAAAACAGAACGATTTCAAAATGGCATGAACATTTTCAGTGTAAAGGGAACAATATCGTTACGGATTCAAAGAGAGGACGGAGGAATAATGATCTTCCTTTCTTTGAATCCGTAACAAAATTCTGACGTTTTCGTTTACACTGAAACGTGCCATGCCGTTTTCAAATCGTGCCGTTTTCAAAATCCTGTTGCATTTGATGCCGATTACAAAAACGTTTCAGTGTAAACGGAAGGCCAAAGCGGATTTTGTACAGTTTTCATTTAAAAAACAGTATGGTGTAAACGGGGCCTAAATTCGCTGTAAACGCATTTTAGTGAATCATATGGTTCCAAATGGGGTTAGTACATCTTCAAAAGCGCTGACAAAGTCTTAATTTTGTGGCAGGAATCTCATCCCAAAGCTTTTTCCCTACATAAAAACGATGTTTAAAATCATGTGCCGTTTCGAATAGATAAAACGGCAGGAGTTCCCCAGCTTTGTCGTATTAAACGGCAAAAAACGACTTGATTTAAACGTCGTATTTCGTGGTTTCTACGTGCGATCAGCCACTGCGCTTGTGCACTTTGAAAAATTGTCATTTTAATTTAAGTTCAATTCTTCAATCCGACACGGCAAAAAAACCATGTTTAAATCAGATTTTTAGACACGGCAGATTCTGCCGTTTTTAGTACCATTCTATTCGACAAGGCAAAAAACAATGTTTAAACTAGGCCATATATGCATTCCCAAGGCGTATTTAGGTCCAATGTGAAAGGCATCCAAAGTCACAGCTGAGAGCCGAAGAAGGAGTTTGCTCGTTAAAGTAATATCAGAGAAAGGATTAATGGGTTATTTTGGCATCGGCAACTGGATTTTAAGGGTAAAGATAATGTGAGGAGTTTGAACAATATGTTTATTTTACTTGATAAGTCGAGGAAGGTTTAGCTGACGCGAAATTGATAATTTTACTGGAGCCGTCAACTGTCCTCAGTGAATTTTCTGATTTTCGGTCCCCTCCAGCCTGCGTGCAGACTCAACTCCTCGAAAGTCTATACTTTTGAGGAGTTGAGTCTGCACGCAGGCTAGTCCCCTCTTGTATGCTCCTTGAATGACAGAAATAGGCGTGGGCAATCTCACATAGAACGTACAGTTCTGGCTTGACCCCCTCCTGCAACTAGCAAGTACATACTTTATGGATGACCTCGTACAGGGGTACTCCTCTCTAATTTTAAGGGGTGCTCTTTTGAGAAGCGGTGTAAATGGGGCATTTATGATTTTTAATATGTGCGATACACAAGCTAGATATCTATGCCCGGGGGGGGGGGGGTACTTGTCTTAAATTTGTACGGGAGTGTGCCCACGAAAAATTTTTTTTTTACCCTGCTCCAGGCTTTTCGCTCAAAATGATAACCTGTTCTAGAAAAAATTGATGAAAAGTATACTCAAAAACATAAAATTTGACCGAAAAACGACCCGATCTAGCAGAATATTCCCTTTGACATGTTTTGACAACCTGCTCTAGAAAAATTGTCTCATTTTGATACCCTGTTCTAGGAAAAATTGATGAAAACGATACCCTTAAAAACGGCACATCCCCGTCTGACAAATATACTAAGTACCCCCCCCCCCCGGGTATATCTATGCCACAATAGCTTATTTGGGTGTCGCTAATTGGACCTAACTGAGAAGGGGTGTTGATTGAAATTTTAGCCTTAAAAGTTGGGGCATAGTCATGGTTGGGGCACTGGCACTCATTTGGTAGGGTTGCCTTTGGAGGGGCACTGGGGGCTTTACAGAGACTGCTAGCTGCACTGGCTTGGATCCAGTTCATTGCCTGTTTTTTATCTGTTAACTCAGATCATGTTACGCTTGCTCAAGAGAATTTAGGTCCATATCTGAAATATACTGTTTGAATGGAAATATATGTTCTCATTTTAGTTTGTATACTGTACCCAAAGGCCAAATGTAATTATGGGGAGCTTTCTCTCTTGAGTTGGTGACTTTCTTCAATTTGCCAGTGATATAACTCAAAGGAAAGGAGGGCGAACCTTCAGATTTTTAATAAAAAGGGTGCTACTACTGGGCCATACCCGAGAGCTTTCAGGTGACATGAACATTTTTGAAAAAAGGTCTTGAAAAAATGCACTTCGGATCTCAAGGGGCTGAACCCCATTGATTAACCCCAGACATGGAATACAGCTTCCAAAGAGCTCTCGACCAAGACCTTGTTGAAGACGATCTGAAAAATGGTGTTGATTGTTAGAAAACGTAAGTCCAAGATTGTTTTTTTTTCAGTTCAGTTTTCATTGACAAATATACCTAAATACATTTTAAGAATTACATTACCTAACTTAAAAAAAATAATACAATAATACATGCTACAGGAAAACAAGATGCTTTTACATATACACTAATAAATAAATTTAATTACAAGAACATTACAAAACATTATGTATTTGAATATATTTTTCTAAGGAGGAGCCCTCTAATAGATAAACTAATCGAGAGAGAGCCCCCAATTGTAGTACAACCTACGCGTAGCCCCCCCCACCCCCGGTCTTTACGTAGGCTAAGGCCCGAGTTACACGACGTCGGATTGGTTTTCACTTCGGATTGCCTTCCCCAATCCGAAGCAAAAGCACTACGCTTTTTGAAGTGATTACACGACTTCGGATTGCCTTTTGCTCCGTTTTGCGTCGCTGTTACACGATGTCGGATTGTAATGTACTGCGCAGACAAAAACCTCTCTTTCGTATTTTGGCGGAGGGCGGAGGAGGCAAAGTGATTAGGAATGAGGTTTAGGAGTGAAAATCACTTCGGATTCAGTNAACCTCTCTTTCGTATTTTGGCGGAGGGCGGAGGAGGCAAAGTGATTAGGAATGAGGTTTAGGAGTGAAAATCACTTCGGATTCAGTTGTTACACGAGATGGAATGCGAAGCGAAGTGCTTCGGATTGATTTGCACTTCACCTCCAGAGCGGAGTGACTTTCACTTCGGTTTCACCCACCGAAGTGCTTCGGATTGCCTCGGCGTCGTGTAACTGAAACCCCTATCCGAAGTGAAAAGCAATCCGCAGTGAACCCAATCCGGCGTCGTGTAACTCAGGCCTAAAATTGTTGTTATGGAACCTCCAAGAAACACATAAGCACCTCAATTAATTGTCATGGTTGAATTTGAATAGCAATTGTCTAAAGAACAATAAGGGTAGGTTTCATTGTTTTATCTTTTGTACTTTTGGAAAAAAGCCCCCCAGTACAAAGTTCCTAAAAATTCGCCCAGTACAAATAGGGTTAAGAAACTTTCAGAAACTGGCCCAAATTATTAGTTTCTTATAAAAAATACAGGTATCACATGAACGAGATGGTGGAGGAATGTTGTTTTGACACTTGTACGACCAAACGATGTGGTCTGAGTTCGTGAGTTGCACATTGTTTTGTTCTTATAAAGCTCAATTTAAAGAACGCCGGGTAACCAGCATCCTTTGCGGTCGCACTTTGCTGAGTAATGTCATATGAAAATGGCTGCTGCAGTCGAAAGGCAGAATGCGACGCGCGCAAAGGATGCTGGTTGACCGGCGTTCTTTAAAACAAATTAAGAAACGGAGCTACCCAGGGTTACTGGGAGCTACCTATACAAATTAAGCTAAGATGCTTAGTAACTTGCTGCTGCAATTTTCCAATTCTCACAAAAATGTGTTGACACTATGCAGTGCAGGACTGAAAAATGCCTGGCATTGTCACAGGTAGCGGGGAAAAATTTGTATTAGAGTAACAAGTTCCTCCATATATACTTCAGTGTTTCAAATTTGCTAATTTTGTCTAGATTCGTTTAGGCCAACCACGACAATGTTTGTGATCCAAAGAGTTCCGGTTTCCATTCAAAATAAAAAAGAAATTTCTTTTTATTTTGAGTGGAAACCGGAACTGTTTGTATCACAAACATTGTCGTGGTTGGCCTAAACGAATCTAGACTAGACAAAATTAGCAAACTTGGTAAACATTGAAGTAAAGATGGAGGTACTTGTTACTTTTACACAAATTTTTCCCCGTTACCTATGATTTAGCTATGGTGATGACTGGAGTGATGGGTGATGATTACATACTGTATGTTTCCATAATAATAAACAAGCAAAATCGTGACGGATGTGATGTGCTGTATGTTTCACTTTGGAAATACGATCTTTGTGGGGATTCACACAAATGTCAAAAATGAATGACGCAAGGGAAACTGCAGCGCTCTCGGCGTTTTCTTCCTTGTTGCAAAGACTTGTGGGAACCTCAGAATATTTTGGGTGGATGTGGTATAAAACTGGTGGTAAACAGAAGTCTTTTTAGTTAAATGCATCAAAAATGTCACAAAGTCATGAGGAAAACATGTCCCAAAATGATGACAATCTGTTTGGAAATGGTGAACAATCACATACAGACAAAGATAACACGATCCAGAATTCTGAGGAGATAGCTGTCTATGTTCAATCACCGAATATTGCGGAAACAGCTCCTGAGGCCCAAAGCCAACATGATAATGATATCGAGTCTAGAAATGAAACTCAAATTCAGACACCAATAGTTGCTGATGGAGAGCATGAAGTGAGTATTTCCATGAAAGTTTCTTAAGATTCTCATTATTCCATCATAGAAAGTTTTTTTAAATTCTCATTATTTGACCACGTATACCACAGGTAACGGGAAAAAATTTGTATAAGTACCTCCATCTTTACTTCAGTGTTTACCAAATTGGCTACTTTTGTCCAGATTCGTTTAGGCCAACCACGACAATGTTTATGATACAAACAGTTCCAGTTTCCACTTATTTTGAGTGGAAACCGGAACTGTTGTATCATAAACATTGTCGTGGTTGGCCTAAACGAATCTAGACAAAATTAGCAAATTTGGTAAACACTGAAGTAAAGATGGAGGTACTTGTTACTTCTATACAAATTTTTCCCCGTTACCTGTGCGTATACACAAACGTCAAGAATGAAAGAATCTGCTGACTCATGGTTCTTGGTGGCTGATGTGAAATCAAATCATGTGTGAGATCACATGAATTGTGTTATACATAGGTCACATGATATACGGCAAAGCACGTCTATGTTTCCCCCCGGGGGGTACTCCCATTATGGCCCAACAGGGGGGTCCAGTCGGTTTGAGGGTCTTACTAAATGGCTACCAAATGGCCCTATTTGTCAAACTTGTACTACCAATTTGGGGCATTCCAATATTCCTGGCTATTTATAAGATTTCAACTCAGTAGGCTCCTCCGCATCGCAATATGGTCGTTGCAGCAATAATTATCATTGAATTTTGAAGTTTTCTTGCTTTGTTCAATCAGTTTTTACAATAGAAAATTTCGAAAATCTGAAGAAAATGTTCGCTACCAAAAGCTACCAAATGGTCCAATTTTAGGTCCACGAACTACCAATTGGGTGTTTCTGTGAAAAGATACTACCATTTGACGGAATTTTCAAAATTTTTGCTTTGGCCCTCTTTAACCCTCTTTAACCCTGACTGGACCCCCCTGTCAGGCCACAATGGGAGTACCCCCCGGGATGTTTCCAGAAAAATTCTTGTTCGTTATGTCGATGGTAAGACTTGCCTCAAGTCTATGTCGATGGTTAATCTGTGCTCTCGCTATGCTCTCGTAAACATGCTGATTTTACGAATATTTCAAAGTTGGTGTTTTCGAGATGGTAAGGAGTATGAAAACTGTAAAACCGGCCAAAATGTTTCAGAACACTGTTATGACATCCTTCTACGCTTTGCAAATACACCCTCGCTTCTATGTCACAGACAACTGCCTCGTTGTCATTTCCGTGCCCCTAAAAACATAAAGCGAATTCAATTACCTTATATCAGCTGGTAAAAGGGAAAGTTAGTGGAATTCTTCCAAAAATTACATCGAATTCGAATTGGAAATTTTTCGTAGCTGTATCTTACACCGGTCTAAAAGGTTAAAAACTGCGAACCGTCATCTCCTACGACCCTCAATATTTAGTATCATTCTAATTTGCAGGGGGATCAAGTGACTTACAACGTGGCATCTAATGCGGAATCAGTGAATCTACCGATAGTAACAGAACAACCCACAGCTACATCAAACACAGTTATAATGAGTCGATCTGTAATAACGAAGCAACCACAACAACCAATTGACATCCAGCCAACTCATTTCATTGGAAAATTGAATGTGGATACAAATACATGTGAAGAATGTTGCGAATGTTGTATATCTTGTTGTAGATGTTTATGGGAAAGTTGGGAATGTATTGCAGAATGTGGTGATTGTGTATGTGATTGTGAATGTGATTAACAGTGATTAACAGTGATTGCGATGGTGATCGGTCTGTTAGATTAATCCATACAATTTCACAAAAGGAGCAGTTGTTGTTGCCTCATTCAGCAACGAGGACAGATTTTCTAAGACAACAGCATTCGTTGCTTTTTTGACGCCTGAATTCAAAGCGATCTGCGATCGCAGACAAAGGAAATTCCCTCAACCAGTAATTCAAAACAAACAAAGCCGCAAAATTTTCTTCGAAACCCAGGTAGCTAGCTCACTTGTTGTGCATTCCAGAAGTTGTTTATGTAAGTGGTTGTTGGCAAATATGAGCATCGATCAAAAGAAGAAGGATATATCTGCACATCTACCTCGGGCATTTTATTTGTTTAGTTCAAAAGGCGGCCATTGGGAGGCGATTCAATTCTCATTTTTTTAGTGTTATTAAAATACTTACTGGTCAGCTTCTGAACTAAATAAATACAATGGCAGAGGTAGATGTGTATACTTCTTCTTTCGATATATGCTCATGTTTGCTCTTAAAAACAATTTTTGGAATGCACAACGATTGCTGGGCTTCAGAGAAACTTTTGCGGCTTTGTTTGTTTTGAATTACACGTTGAGGGAATTTCCTTTGCCTGCGACAGCAATTTGCTTTGAATTCAGGTGTCAATAAAGGCAGCAAAAATTGGTTTTATCCATTCTGTAAAGAGCTGTAAATTTAGGCCTGTTATTAAAATGTCATTCTTCTCAAGGATGTATTCCCCAAGAAAAAAACTCGATAAAATTGCCATAAAACTGTTTAGAAAAATTGGCACCAATGTTTTTCTGTCTCTTGGCATCATAAAGAACAGAGAAAAGTATGTTGCCACAAATTTACATCCAAAAAATACTCAGATACATATGTTTCTGCACTATAATTCATTCCTTTTAAATACTGAAGTTCATGTTAGTTGAATTATTGATAGTTTTAGCTGCAAAATCTTGGCTTCATTTTAAGATAATGTGTCCATGTAAGTACAGCAGCGTATACACTCTTGTCAAAATGTGCTGACACGATGCTGACGAAGAGCCCAAGGAGATCACTGTGATTGGTAGAATTTAACTGAACACATGAAAAACTAGAATCTAAATTTCACAATGAGGCTGCCTGCTATGAAACTTCGGGTTCAGTTCTGGAATCGCAGCCGCAGGCAAATCATCAGTTTGCTTATATTAGACCAGGCTATCTTTTAGGAACTACGGGAAAGTGATCACATGAAATATCTCGTGAAAATAGCAAAGTCGCTTTACTTACATGGACAAAGTACCTTTCAAATATCCACATCGCATAATTTTCCTGATTCACTTTGGTTGACAGTTTGGCAAACAGTATTCAACACACATCATTCTTGTTGACTATTACTGTACAGTAAAAACAAACAACACCTTCGCAATTAATTTAAGAGATGTCCTTCACAAAGTATCTATTTGGGCAGTCATGGTCTTCTGCTCTGCTCCCCATGGTATTGTCCTTGTAGTGTAATAAATAATTTCATTTTTGTAAATTCTTCAGAAAATGTATTTATTGTCGATTTAAAATCATATACCGTTTGATGTTTTTTGTTCTTTATTCTGGATGATCTCAATTCTCTGTGTGTTTGTGTTGAACTGCACAGCAAACGAGCGTGGAATACGGGACATCCACGACCTATGGGGAGAAAAAAACCGTAGATTTACTGATGATGGGAAATATTTCTTTTTCGGTAAAGAAACAAAATCCGCCAGGCAGATCTTTACCTTTATCCTTCTTCTTTCGTTAGATACTCACGACCTCTCTTTAAAAAAACCACCTTCGTCTGCACAAGACAACAGTTGGCCCTACTGGTTTCAGGGCAAGTTTTGCGGCTTTGTTTGCTTTGAATTACTGATTGAGAGAATTTCCTTTCTCTGCAATCGCTAATCGCTTCGAATTCTAGTGTCAATTAAAAGCAACTAATGCCATTGTGTTACGACGTTTTCTTTGTTTGGTTGCAAAGTGATACATAATGTACGGTTAGAAGAGTCAATTAAAAGCAACTAATGCCATTGTGTTACGACGTTTTCTTTGTTTGGTTGCAAAGTGATACATAATGTACGGTTAGAAGAGGGCCTAACTACATAAAGAAACAGGCATCTGTTTGGTCTTTTGCGCTTTTTCTTTTCCAGTGCTGACGTTTCGCCCACTAGGGCATCTTCAGAGCAACTCAGGGTGCAAAGTGATACATATATATTTGGCATTAAATTTAAAAAAGATACGAGGGAAATAATACCAACTCAACTGACCTGACTGATTCTATGCATTCGCCTAAGCTGTTGCCAACATAATAGCGATGCTGAAATCTTGCAGTGGGATATTCCGCAGTACATGCTTCGTCAGGGTCGAAAGGTACTCTTTCGCATTGGTCACTCTCAATGCAATGCTACGAAAAAGAAAAAATAGAGTTCGAAACGCATTAGGGGGAGAGTAAGGGGAAGAGGAGATCCCATTCGAAAAGTACGTGTAACAGCCTGTACAGATTCACAATAAAACATCATTTGCTTTTGATTGACATGCCATTTCAAAACGGTCTGCGATCATTATTATCAATTCTTTAATTCAAAGTTGGCTAAACAATTATAACTATAATTGCTAATTAATTCCAACTAGTTAAAAAATATATATGATGTTATGAGCAAAATAACGTGTCTCCTATGTTTTCCCCTTAAATCTGACCTTATAGATTCCAAGGCAAGTTGTTTTTGCAATCGGTAGTTGTAGTTCATCAGAACACCTTAGCTTTTAAGGCATTTCTTTTTCCTCAAAAATTTGCTTTATGAACCTATGATTGATATTAGTAATTAGATTTTGTTTTGTAGATCTCTGTCATGAGCAACTGCAGGGTTCTCTGATGAACGGTAACCAAATTATCCCAGCGATCGCAGGGAAAAGGAAATTCTTCCAAGCGATAAATCCAACAAAGCAGCAAAAGGTGCCCTGATACCAGTATGGCTAACTATCTCGTTGTACACTCAAAAAAGATTCTTAAGAGAATTATTATTAATATTATCATTAAATTCTTAACAGTTGGTATTTACAGTAGCTTATATACAATAGCTAATTCAAACCAACTATCTACCGGGTGCGCCAAAATAAACTATGCACGTTTGGCAGGCCACAATAAATAGTACACAAGACCGATTTTGAAGATTTATGACTTAATCGTTAGCAGAAAGCCTGAATTAGATTCTAGGACTTTTTGCAAATTTTTCCGTTTTCAGTCTTTAGAGCAAGAAGCAAGTTTCTTAAAATCTTCGTGTTCGAAAACATGGAAAACGATCAAAAAACGTCGATCAAATTTGAAAAGATTCAACATGAATGAACAAAGAGAAAACGTTTTCAGGGGGATTTAGGGGCATAGTACGAACTCTTGTACAGCAGATTGCAATTAATCCCAAATCACCACGAACAAGTTCTTTCTTTGTCCATTCATGTCGATTCTTTGGAAAAATTGATCGATGTTTTTTTATCGTTTTCAGTGTTTTTCGAAAACTAAAATTTTAGGAAACTCGCTTCTACAATCCTGGCCAAAAGAAGCTGGGACACAGGCAAATTTCAGTGTCTTCATGATGTTTCGTAAAATATCGAGGAGAAAACATAGGTTTAGAGTCTCCTAATCCCCCTCCCCCTTACTTCAATGTTGAGAAGGTCGAATGGCGTTTAATTCAAGCAACTTTGAAACGGGGGGAGCGGGGGGCACGTCATCAAAAACCGAAGTAGTGCAAGTTTGTAACTTGTCCCAAACATTTTGCCCAAGATTGTAGCTCTAAAAACTGAAAGTGAAAGATTTTGCAAAAAATTTCAGTATCTAATTCGGCTTTCTGCTAACGATTAAGTTATCATAAATCTTCAAAATCGGTCCAGTGTACGATTTATTGTGGCCTTCCAAACGTGCATAGTTTATTTTGGCGCACCCGGTATTAGAAGGAAAGTTTACAATAATGCTAAGGAAAATAAATTCATCCACACAATTACTTTTCGCGGAGGGATTACCAAAGATATTGTTTTTTGCAATTTTTGCATGTGCTATTTCACCCATTTTTTTTATCCATCTTTTGAAAACTACAACAGATGGTGAGCTTTATAGTGACAGGTAGGCTGTTCCAGAGGATGCTACCTATGAAGCTAAATGAATTGGCCCCATAGGTTGTAGTTTTCGCTTGTGGCAGCATTAACAGTGAACCTGATCTTATATTACATGTTAGTTCCTTTCGTTTGAAAATATTCCACATAAAGGATGGATTTTCGCACGATAGGCACTTATATATTTCCATGATGAAGTTGCATAGACTTTTTTCAAAGTGATATATACATAAAGAAAAGAAGAAATTAGAAAATATAGTAAACTCAAATTACGTTTCGCTGTCGCTGCATCAGAAATAAACTTACCTGAAGTTCTTCAAAGGATGACAACAATGCGCCTCCATAGGCTTTCAGCTCTCCTTCCTCGCGACAAACACCAATTTCACCACTAAACCAGAATATCTGAAAGGAGATCTAGGCTATAATTGATATCAAAATAGCTCATTTTCAACAGAATACTTGAACCATACAGGGTGCGCCAAAATAAACTATGCACGTTTGGCAGGCCACGATAAATCGTACACTGGACCATCAAAATAGCTCATTTTCAACAGAATACTTGAACCATACAGGGTGCGCCAAAATAAACTATGCACGTTTGGCAGGCCACGATAAATCGTACACTGGACCATCAAAATAGCTCATTTTCAACAGAATACTTGAACCATACAGGGTGCGCCAAAATAAACTATGCACGTTTGGCAGGCCACGATAAATCGTACACTGGACCATCAAAATAGCTCATTTTCAACAGAATACTTGAACCATACAGGGTGCGCCAAAATAAACTATGCACGTTTGGCAGGCCACGATAAATCGTACATTGGACCATCAAAATAGCTCATTTTCAACAGAATACTTGAACCATACAGGGTGCGCCAAAATAAACTATGCACGTTTGGCAGGCCACGATAAATCGTACACTGGACCATCAAAATAGCTCATTTTCAACAGAATACTTGAACCATATACATTTCTACTATACCGGGTGGGTCAAACAAAATTTTGCCCGTTTGGCGGGCTGTGGAATAATATGTATGCGGCTAATATTCCAAAATTAATGTTAATCAATCATGCAAAGGCTAACTTAGATGAGAAAATTTAATTTGGTAAAATTCTGCAAAGGAGCGAAATTACGAGGATCGCGTTCGCAGTAAGAAAAACTTACATTGGCTAACTTTTCAACCCATTCATCTGATATTCCAAAAGACATCAATCCAACTTCCTATGATAAAGTATAGTCACAGGTCTAAAAAGTCGAAATGCTTGTGTGCCTGGAATTCTTTAACTTTTCATCCGATTTATTGAAATGGATGATTATTTTGCAGGAAACATGCAATTCTTAATACACAATTTTTTTGCGCAATGAGCGGGTGCGGGGATGGTTCACCTGTAGCACGCTTTTGATTATCAATCCTAAGGTAACATAGGGCTCAAATATAAAAAAAACAGTGTAAAATTTTGTTACAGTTTTCTTTGAATTAAATGGCTTCGAAGGAACTTCGGGTTTCTTGCTGTAAATCTGCCGTAGAAATTTATTGATATCTTAATTGGTTTCAAAATGGCGACATTTATTACATTTGAGGCTAAGACGTCATCAAATTTCTAAATCCTAAACTAGAAAAGCTACAGATTTCTGCTTGCCACCATATTGAAGACCTTCATAAACTATGATTTTTTTGAAGGTTGTATCATTTTTCCCCTATAGGTTTAGGATTTACGATGATTCAAATCATTTCAAAATTTTGCAAGGTTGGTATTTCGAGTCCAACTCTGCTGAACCTGCTATAAGTAGAATGAGGAGGTCACCCTCGTTGGTTGCAACCCTCTTGTAATTTCAAGCTAACGGAATCATTACATGCAGTGCGGTCACAACGAGAGGAAGGACCAGGACATAGCATCATATTATACAATTCCTTTATACTGTCTAATTTCAATTACTGTCCATTGATCTGGATGTTCTGTGGGAAAACATCGAACGATGATATCAATAGACTTCATAAACGTGCCCTGAGAGGGCTGCTAGATGACTATGGGTCTACGTTTGAAGAGCTCTTTCATAAGAGAGGCGAACACACAATACATACAAGAAACTTGCAAAAGCTAATGCTTGAGGTCTACAAATGCTTAACCTCTGGCAATCCCTCTTTCTTATGGGACCTCTTCAAACGTAAACCCATAAATTATAATCTTAGAGTAAAGGATCTCGTCCAACTTCCAAATACGAGGACTCTGAGATACGGGAATGATTCTTTGTCATTTAGAGGAAGCATACTTTGGAACACACTCGCTGACACAATAAAATCTGCAAAAAGCAACAGTCAATTTAAAAACAGCATTAAAGATTGGACGGGATCCAATTGCAATTGTA